>LOEQ01007758.1:5194-23350 GCA_001685075.1 Bramus lutescens | reverse complement strand
ACCTGTACCTGTGCACACCTCCTCCTCCTCCTCCATTCCCACTCTCACCTGTACCTGTGCACACCTCATCCTCCTCCATTCCCACTCCTCACCTGTACCTGTGCACACCTCATCCTCCTCCATTCCCACACCCCACCTGTACCTGTGCACACCCACACACTTACATACTCTGGCACTCTCAGCCACTGACAGCTCAAACCCCATCAGACTGGCACATGCTAATTTACAGTCACTGTGCTCTCGGCACACACATTCTCACACTCATGTCCACCTGTTTTCCTCATGTGCCCTCCCTTTCACAAGCACGGGCAAAGCTGAAGGAGAATTAAAAGTTTTCCAGCTTCCTGATTCCCCCACTTCTCACCAAGGTCAAAGTGCTGTGACACTACTCCGTCTGGGGTGACCACTTGAACCCTGGAATCCTTCGAGAATGTGCTCTCCACTCTCTCAGTGGTCCCTCTGCCCTGACAACTGGATATTACCCAGGAGTGCAGGGAGCCCTCTGGGAACCCGTTCAAGCCCTAAATGATACTTCACATTGGAAGTTAACACCTATAGCTGCCTTTGTATTTCTGGCCTACAGAGGTAAACCTTTCAGATAATCAGAAGATCTAGTTTTGAGCAAAGAAACTTAACTCTAAGCCAGGCACCTTTCCCCATACTTTCTATAAAACCAATTTAACCTTCACAGCAACATAATGAAATAGATACCATTACAACTCTTGTGTCTTTGGTGTGACAATCAAGGCACAGAAAAGTTGAGGGGCTCCACCGGGGTGTCCCAGCTCATGTAATATGGCTGAGACTGTTCATACCTGACTACTATGTGATTTTGTTTCTCCATGTGCGTAAAAATGATGACGCAAAGCTAACTTATATGTCCCTTCATAATGTTCACACCTGACGGATGTTCAACCATGAGTATTTGTGTGTGTGCACTCATGCATGTGTTTGAATATGTGTGTGCATGTGTGTGAGCATTCATATGTGTGAATGTGCATGTGTGTGAATGGTGAATGTGTGCATGCACACATGTAAGAGAACTCTATTTTAAGTATTTTTGAATGCAGATGTAGGTAAACACATGAACCTACATATATGATGATATTGCATAGAATCAAATATATATAATGCACACATCAATATACACAAAAATATGTGTAGGTAGCACTAGAGAAATTTGGGTACAACTCATGTAATAAATGTCATCAAATCAATAATATTATACTATAGTTTTTCTAAAATGTTACTGAAGGAAACTGGGTGAATGAAATCTTATGTAATTTCTCAAAGTCATTTATGAATCTATGATTTTTCTCCACAATTCCTTTTCGAAGAATCTACCAACCATATATGTATGGCATCTGTTGCTAGAATCAGACTTTGTTCTGTTCATTCACAGGTGTGCCTCTCAGCAATATCACACTCTGTTGGTCGGTAGTCTTAAACTAATTCTTTGTTCATTTTTCAGTTTTTCAAGACAGTTTTTCTGTGTAGTCCTGGCTGTTCTGGGATTAAAGCATGCGCTGCCAGGCTCAGCATAAACTTGCCCTTGGATCTGGCAGTGTGAGTTCTCTGTTTTCCTTTCCCGGAGCAATGAGTTTTGGTTGTTGCTGTTCTTCATTCAGCATTGTAGTGTCTGGATTGTTATAGAAAGTGTTAGTCAGCATATAAGCTTCTCACAAGTGTTAATTTTCACAAAATAAAAAAATCTTACCAAGCTGTTGATTGGTATGTTGCTGTATCTATGGATAGGGTCTACTCAAATTTCACAATATTGAGTTTTTCAATTCAATTATTTGTTGCTATAAAATACAATATAACTAAGTATATTCATATATTAATCTTATTCAAGCTTACCTAACACACAGATATTCTCAGAAAACTATCGTAGATTCCTTTGTATTTTGAGTATCAATCATGTCATCTAGAAAAAAAAAATCAGCTACTACTATTGTGTGTATGAAGGTGAGCTTGAACTACACTTTCCTCACATGGTATCAGAAATGCCAACCAGAAGAGTCAAAAGAAACATACTTCCTATGTGCCCTTGGCACCCTGATTGTTTCTGCTCACTCTCCCTGAGGCAGAGTGGAGTTTCCCAAGAAACATGCCATGCTTGGGAAAGTTGCTACAGCCCAAAGGCGGCAATGGCAGAGCACACCTGAAAATTTTCATTGCAATAAATATTGTGTGGCCTTCTGTCCATCAAAAAAAAAGGGTTTTATGTTCTAGTATTCTTTCCTCTTTCTTTCTCTCCCTGATTCTCCCTCCTCCTTCCCGTCTCCCCTTCACTCCTTCTTTATTATAAGATGAGCAAAAAACAAGTCTTGGGGAGAAGATAAAAAACTTTGATTGATGGAGAGATAAAGGGAATATTGCAAGGAAAGTCCTAAGAATTGGTATGTTGAAGACTTGCTATTTTCATAGGTAGGGTTGATTTTCTTTACAACAGTAATACATTTAAGTGCTGTCTTAAAACAGCTATAGGCCAAACTTCTGTGGCCGTAAATTAAAGAGACTAAGCCCATAGCTACAACACCTATAACATCTGAGAGTCTGGGCTCAGGAAAACAAAATCATGTTTCTATTAGATGCCAATATTTCCCCCTGCAAAATCTCGGTCTCGTGTTCTTGGAATTATTTCCTGTCTTCTCCAAGGCTGTTCTAGTGATTTCAGCTCCTGGGACTCAAATGCTCATCTAACATCAGGAGTCTGAAGCCAGAACTAACTTAGGAACGCCTTTCACTGGTTTCTGTGTCTTCCCAGGATGTCGGGGCTGGATAGGCCCAGTAATAATCCTGCAAGGACCTGTGACAGTCACAACAAAGACCACAAGGACATTCTTAGCTTCAGAGTTTGATGGAATTGACCAGGCTATGTGGATCCCTAGAAACCCGCAGGCCAGCTAGCCTGACTTACACAGCAACAGAGAGCAAGGTAGAAGACAAGGGGTCAACTGTACTCTTACACAGCAGCAGTCCCGTGCACGTACACATGTATCATACATATACATCGTGCATGCACACACACACACACACACACACACACGCAAATAAAAGGCAATGTTGCTAGAATGTGCACACTCACTGTTAACTAGACTATGAAGAGTGTATAATCTCAGGATCTACAAAGTTGAAGGTACCTAGTCACTGCTTGGCAGAAATCTGCTGTGATGGGAACATAAACACACGAAGTTCCCTAACACCTTTGCTTTAAAATAAAAACTGTACAAACACAATCTAGTTATCCATCGGAGAGTGAAGAAAAAGATTACCATAAATCTTTGCACTGGAAACCATGGGAAGACAAATGAACAGACGGTTTGCCTTAGCTACCTTTTAATTGAAATTGCTTCGCTTCATGCCTTGAAGCTGCCCATTGTTTGGTGAAATTAAAATATATAAAAGTGATTTATTAAGCTGGGCACTGGTGGTGCATGCCTTTAATTCCAGCACTCCGGAGGCAGAGGCAGGCAGATCTCTGTGAGTTCAACACCAGCCTGGTCTACAAGAGCTTGTTCTAGGACAGGCTACAAAACTACAGAGAAACCCTGTCTCAAAAAAGAAAAAAGAAAGAAAAAGAAAAAAGTGATTTGTTTTATTTTATTTTTGTAAAACCAACCAAAGCACACTTGTCAAAGGGCATTCAGCAATCCTGCAAGCCCAGACTCCATCTGTACCCACAGTGTTCTTTCGGAGTTGCTGCTTCCCACTGGGTTTCAGGAGGCGTGGCTGCATCTCTCTGACCAGGCCACAGGAAAGCTCTACATCTCTCACGTCTTTTATCTGAAAATCCAGATTTGCACAGGAGGCTGATTTCACATTCGCTGCAGCATGGAATATTTGGACAGTTTCAAATAGATTCAACATCGGAATATTTTAGTGGCTGAAATCCTCTGGTCCCCTGGAAAGATGTCACCACTTAAGCAAACTTAAGGGGAACAGATCTGTTATGCCAGTCAAGGAATGCGAGCCACAGAGACCTCTGGCATCCCCTTTCCAAAGAGCACGGTGAATACCCTGTCTAGCCTGTCATCCACAATTTGCAAGAATAAAGGAACTGCCCCTCATCCCTGCTCTCTAGAAGTTTCCAAGTCATTGCCTCACACCAGGTAGGCCAAGTGCCCTCCCTGTTACCGGTTAACACCAAATGCTTCGATTTCATCACCGGAAGCTGTGTAGGCCTCCAGTTGCCACTCATTCACATGTCAAAGCACACGGATTCCCTGATGTATCGTGGTTTTACTGATTCCTTTAGCCCTCCGAGTCTCCGGAAAGAACAAGGTTTTATTTTTCTCCTCTCTCTCTTTGGTTTTGTTTTATTTGTTTGTTTCGAGACATGATTTGTCTATGTGGCCTTAGCTCTTCTGGAACTCACTTTATAGACCAGGCTGGCCCCAAACTTACGGAAATCCACCTGTCTCCGCCTTCTGAGTGCTGGAATTAGAGGCATGCGCCACCACCATTCAGCAAGAGTAAGGTTTTATTAACTGAGTATAGACAGCAACAGGAAGTTCCACACGGATCATAAGCCCAGATCCAACTTCCCAGGCAGAGAAAATGAATACAAAAGCCTGTTCTCTCAACGATAACGTTATCTCCACCATAGAGAGGAAGAAAGCGAATTCAGACCACGTATGACAGATGTGACAAAGGCTGGGTCGGGCACACGCCAGACCTCCTTACACCCTTGGGTAAGCTGTTTCGTGACTGCTGGCTGCTTTTCTTCTCACTGCCATCACATACCTTAGAAGCAACGTTAGGGAGAAGGACTTGCTTGAGCTCATGCAGTCCATCACAGTAGGAGGGAATGGAGGAGCTTGCGGTATCAGGAAAGAAGCTGAGATATCTAGCCAGAACAGGGATCAAACGTATAATGCTAGCAAAAGCCTGCCCCTGCACCGATCCACCTCTTCTAGCTAGGCCCAGCCTCTCCAAGCCTCCACAACCTCTCCAAAGAGCACTCTCATCTGGAAATCAAGTGTTCAAATGCAGGAACCAGTGGGGAGGAAAGTTTCACATTCAGACCCTAAGAATGATAAGGGTGTGTAAGGGTGTCCTTGCACACCCTGCCTTCCCTGAAGACATTTATAGGTTAATCAGCTGAGATTTGGGAAGGCTCACAAAAGCCGAGTGTTATCTGGAAATACTACACAGTTGCTGATTTTCTTCTCCTGGATGCCATGGCTTTCTGTTGTCATCTTGTATCATGTTATGTCCATTGAGCAAAGAATGTTGTCAATGTATCTCTAATTATTCTTCCTTAAATTACATAAAAGCTAATGTCAGGGATTCCAAACAGTTACGAGGGGCTCAAAAATCACCATAGTTTATGCAGGAAATGAGGCCAACATTTCCAAGACCTATTAATTTCCTAATACAAATGTTGTTGTTTCTACTAGTTAATCCACAAATACGCACAGAGGTGGCGTATCCATTTTGTCACCATCTTACTCCTTACGAAATAAGTAAAGACTCAAGAAATGCCTTGCACAGACAATTTTCAGAATTAAAAGATGCGCTCCCTTAATCCCCTGTCAATCTCCCATGAGAATCATCATAGCATACATATAAAAGAAACTGTGCAAACATGCATCCATGGACAGCTAAAAAGTGGGAGGAACCATGACTTTTAGAGACTTCAACTTCTAGAAACAACTTTAGCCTATGAAGGAAAATGCCTTTAAAAAATACCCTAGGGCCAGTGGGATGGCTCACTGCATGAGAGAACCCTGCAAGCCTGGGGTCCTGAGCTCAGTTCCTAGAACTCATGGTGGGAGGAAAGAACTGGCTTCCAGAAGTTGTCCATCTGACCTTCACACCGATGCCATGGCATTTGAGTACACACATTGAGACATACACAACACTTAACTGACTGGTTGATTAGTTAATTAATTAATATTAGAGATTAATGAATCTGCATTGCTAATGACCTCATCAAACCCTGACTTTTTATCCATGAACGGTCATCAATGTTTGGTGGGGGAGCTTGAACCTTATTCTAATAACCACCAGGAGCCCAGGGTAGAAGCAAAAGGAACTTAAACAAATGCTCGCATTTACAGTCTGAATATTCTACTCGCAGCCATGCTTTCTGCAGAAAATGAGTGAAAGGCAGGGAGATTGGATATGAGTGTGCTGTCTAGTGTTGTAAGGAGGCCGCTCGTTTGTTCCTGGATGCTCAGACCTGAAATAATCACACAGAAACTGTATTAATTAAATCACTGCTTGGTCTATCAGCTCTAGCTTCTTAGTAGCTACCTCTTACATCTTAATTTAACCCATTTTTATTAATCTGTGTATCACCATATGGCTGTGGCTTATCGGCAAGGTTCCCTCTGGTGTCTGTCTCTGGTAGGGCTACATGGCTTCTCTAAACTCCACCTTCCTTCTCCCAGCATTCAGTTTAGTTTTCTCTGCCTCACTCTACTCTTTTGCCCTATCACAAGCCAAGACAGTTTTTTTTATTAGCCAATGGTATTCACAGCATACAGAGGAGAATCCCACATCAGTCTAGTATTAAGACAGAGCAGTGAAAACAGATATATACTTTTCAAACTTCAAGAAATATTAGTAGAAAAGAATCCTTGGGCTAGGTGATGGTGGTGCACACCTTTAAGCCCAGCACTTGGGAAAGCAAAGGCAGAGAAAGGCAGATCTTTGAATTTTATACCAGCCTGGTCTACATAGTGAGTTACAGGACAACACGGAGAACTCCTATCTTGAATACTCATCCCCCACAAAGGAAAAGAAAAGGAAAGAAAAATAAAAGGAAGGGAAAAGAAGGGGAAGGGAGGGAGCAGAAGAGAGGAGAGGACAGGAGAGGAGAAGAAAGACATTAAAGAAAAGATTCTCAGAGCTAAAAGGAGACTAGGGACATGGGCCACAGGGCCCAGAAGTCAAGTTCAAACTTAGGTGGAAAAACCATGTTTTTCAGTCATGGCAGGAAAGAGAAACAGACAGTGAAGAAGGTGCTTGCCAAAGCCACCAACGGATGTGGACATGAGCAGAGTGGTCGGAGTGGTCAGCAGAAGGCAGCATGGTGGGTGACCTCAGTGCTTTTGGCAAGTGTAAGAAGTGGAATAGACAGGAACCTGGACAGCAGCCTGCGTTGGGGAGCCCCCGGCAGGAGTCCTGGGGAGCAGCCAGCTCTGAGTTAAAGCAGGAGGCGAAAAGACGGCTATGACCCTGAGAATATATTTGCCATGAGATAAAGTTTTGCCCCTGCTGATTCCTCAACTCTGAATTCTGACTTCAAATGTACACTTTCAACTTTTCCTTCCAAGACAGTGTCAACTATAAATGCTGCTGAAGGGGCAGCGTTTGTTAGGATCCCCTTCAAGAGAGGATTGCCTGCTGTGAGGAATGCTCAGACCACTATGAACCAAGGTGACAACTCTGTCCACCCTGGGACACGTGACTCTTGCACAGGTCACAAGGTGTGGATAGTCTCAAGTTTCAAAAATCCTCTAACATCACACAAAATAAACAATTGTCAGTGGTGTGTGGGTGTGTATCCATATGTATACACGTACAGAAAGAATGATGTTTCTAAAGCCAAAAATGTAGCAAAATCAGGCTTTAGACATTCATAAAATAAATTATATGAAGGGTTTTGTTTCAGAGGTATACGTTTTGATAAGTAATCTATCAACTTCCTAGAAGGAATTTGTTACAAAAAAAAGTCTGCAATATTGAATATTAAAAACTCTAAGTGGGTGTCAGGCCTCATGCATATCCAAGTTCATGGATAAAGGTAATGGGAAAGAGAATATTAAGAAATCGAGAGAGACATCGAGTCTACCACTTGGAAAAAGAACACTACACTACGTGTTTACCCACACCACAAAGGCCATGAAAGGTCAGCAACCCAACCCATGTGTTCCAACAGAGCTTCTGCCAGGCCTCTCTACCCAGCATGCCCAGCTCTGCAGAAATGAATGTTTCCATCCTTGTAGCATTTATCTCCTTTTGCTTCATCTCGTAATCCCAAATGTCTCATTGCCAAACACAATCAGGAGGTGCTATTCACATGAGCTCTCCAATGCTGCATCCATCTCTGCCCGAACTAAAGCACTGATGCCTCAAACTTGTAACTGTTCCCTACCTCTCCTGTCCATGCTGTCTACTTCTGGGATGCTTTTTCTCCGCGGACACACAGTCTATAGACACAGCCAGTACAGAAGCTCTCCATTATGTAAGAGAAATTGTCTAGGGCCATGTCGCCTTGTTTGTTTTTTTCTGGCAGGCATCCCTGGAGGACCCATCTGGAGGGGAACGCATGCATAGCTCTTAAATATAGAGAGAAAAAAAAAACATTCTTCTTCAATTTTACTTTCTCCTTCAGTTATTTTTTAACCTTGAAGAGTAGATTTGAGAAAAAGACACCAGTGTTGCTCCCCGTCTTTCTAGGGCCGTGGGGAAGACTTGAGAAGCCCCCGTCAGGAAAGGGAAACCAGGTTCCATGCAGCTGCATGATTAGCAGGGGAGTCTGGTCCTGTCCTTCAAGTGGATTTACGAGACTTTCTGCTGACATGAAGTACGTTCTTTACTGAATTCCTCAAGTGAAGCAAAGCCGCACGTATCTAGTTCTAAAGCAGCACACTGAGTCACTGGTTTACATAGCAAATGTGAAATAGTCATTTGCAATCCTGGAGCGCACCTGTGACACTTCACTGACTGAACCATAACAGCCATCTGGGAAAAGAAGGGAGAAAAAATTAATGCAAAAAAGAAACCCCGTATTTAAATCTTTCCATCTGAAAATCAGCTGAGAAACCATCCTGTGGGTCCCCCACTTGTAGAGAAAGATTCTGCCCAGTGAATGAAGAGCTGTAGTTTTGCAGAAAGGATACAGTGTAGCATGGTCTCCCCTAGAACTCCAAACACTCTGAGTCTGATTGTTGTGGCTCTGTAGCCTTGCCTTTCCTGGGTATCTGGATGTGAGGGTCATCTGGACCCAGGCTCTTTCTGTAGCCTTTGCATGGAATGAGTCTCCAAACCCCCAGCACTGCTGCTCCGGTCATCTTAGCCTCGGGTCTAGCCTCTTCCTTTTCTCACTGCTATAAAGGGAGTCCTAGCTCTTTTGATCACTGGAGAAATCTATGCCCACTTTCTAGCTGGTTTTGTGATGCCTGTGCTTCCCCTATGTGCCACATCCAGACGAATTCTCTCAGAATACAGCTCACGTCACAACCCTGAAGGTCTCTAAAGTGTGCCTCCCTTTTCTCACTTTCTCCTTCCTGGGATCTATATACCCTCCTAATGAAAGTGTTACTAGCTAGTCCTCAAACTGACCCTTTATTTTTCTGCCTAGAAGCTATTGCTCCTGGTTCCCCCACAGTCTGGGATATTATTCCCTATCTATGAAAACTTCACCATCTATGAAGGACTAGGTACTTTCGTCATTGTGGCCAAAAATACCTAAGAAAATGACTTAAAGGTGGAGAAGATTCTCCTTGGTTCATGGCCTAAGAGACCTCAGTCTGTTCTTGCTCAGCTCCCTGAGTCTGTGTCTACTGCAGTGGAATAGCCATGAATGGGGTAGGACAAAGAGGCTAAGATAAGACACCAACTTTCCAAGGCCTTGCTGCCATAGACCACATGGCCTGTTTTATCATAGGCCCCACTTCCTACCTTTCAGAATAGCCAATGATGCCACTCAAGTTATGAATCCACTGATGGAGTCAACCAATCAGATCTGCTGTCAACAGCACTGAACCAAGCCTTCAGTACATGAGATTTGTGTGGTGGTGAGCAGGGGTCTTCAGTACATGAGCCTTGTGAGGGACCTTAAGCACATGAGCCTCAGTGGGGGGTAACTTCAGAAAGTGAGTCTGGAGGAGTCTTGAATACATGAGCCTTGCAGGGGGCACTTTGTATCTAAAACTTACAACTGTTTCTGTGTGAAATTTTACAGGAAAAAACTCGCTGACAGTCTCTTCTCTTGCAACATCCGCTGGGCATTATTCATCTTCTAGTTATGATGATTCAAAAGTTTATTCTGGTATTTGGTGTTATACTCAGGTTGTGTGGCCGGGAGTGCGCAAGGGTGTGCATGCAGAACTCAGGGCTCATTCATCCTTGTTTTGGCGATTTGTTTTTTGTTGAAGAGTGTTTCCCAGAGACCTGGCTCTTAGCAATGGGTCAGCACACTGGAGAGGTCCATTCTGCCTCCTCAGCACTGGGGTTCCAGCACAACCTCACTGTGCCTGACTTTGTATGTGAGTGCTAGGGCTGAATTGAAGCCTTCATTCCTGCAGGGCAAGCGCTCTATAAATGCGCTCTCTCAGCCCTGTAGGAAATCCAGTCTTACTCATGCGTTCAGTGCATTACACATGGCACACTTACCAAGTGTGAAAAGGCCAAGATGCTGGGGAAATGAAACGAACATGGAGCTCTCGTCCCACAGGGAGATGAGTGGATTATTTATTGGGAGAACAGTTGCAGAAAAGTTTATATGGGCAACAGTGGCAGATAGTATCGCTGTGTCAGGACCCTCTGCAGAGTGGGGAGCAGGAGGTAAACCTTCCCAGAGGAGGGAACATTCAGGGTGCCGCAGATGAATTTGCAAGTGCTACCCAAAGAGGATGTGGATGAAGGGCTGGAGGTGTAGACGATGCTGGGCAGTCATCGAGCAGTTGCCTAGGATATGAAAGCCCAGAGATCAATCTGCAACACTAGAATAAAAGAAAGAAGAAAAGACAGAAGGAATAAAAAAGATAAAAAGAAAGTTTAAAAAATATAAAGTTTAAAAGTATACTGGGCCAAGAAATTTGAATGTAAAAAATCTTTGAATCCGAAGGAGCCTTAAGAAGTCCAGTGAGATTTGACTGTAGAAGGAAGTAGAAGAGGGAAAATTACTTAGAGTAAAATTCCAGAGGAGAAGGGACCAGGTGTTCCAGGTGCTTGGAGCATTTATTCCAAGTGTATTGAGAGCCTATCAAAGGGTTATATGTGAAGGCGTTGTGCACCTGGGTGTTTCTTTAGAAATCACCCTGAAGACAATGAAAGATTGGGTAGCAGAGAAGATGTAAAAAGGCCAGGAGGAAAGATCCAACACTTGGACCAGTACATTGCCACTGGGTAAAGCTTGAGTTGTTGGCCGTTGGATTTAATCATTTAACATGGATTTTTATAGTAAATCTATAGTAAAAACATGGCACTGTCAGTAATTGAGATTTGGTGTTCCTCTGGGAACATGAGTGAGGGAGCGGGAAGAAAGAAGACAATCCTTTGTGTGCAAGTGCAAATGACTGCGCCACTCACTGGGACGAAAATGGCAGAAGAGAAGCAGCCCTGGGGAATGACTGTTTAAGACAGGATGGGTGCACACACAGCCTCTGTATTCCTCTCGAGACAACAGTGATCTGGAATTCAAAGTTAGCTCAAGGATAGACATTTCTACTTGGAGATGACCACATTCAGAAGCCATAGGAGATAGAGCGAGGTGGACAACTTAAGAAGTAGTTATTGAGAAGCACTTTGGAGGGCAGGAAACAGCCCTGTGGTTTAGAGCACTCACTGCACTCACTTGCAGAGGACAAGCCTTGGTTCCAGCATCCACCTGGCAGCTCCCTGCTACCCTAACTCCAGTTCCAGGAGATCAAGCGCTCTCTTTTATCCTCCTGGATGCCAGACACATATGTGGTATGCATACACACATGCGGGAGAAACATTCACTCACATAAAATAAGTAAATCTTGACAAAAGAAAGATTGATCTCAATGGATAATAGTGATTGCCACTAAATCTGATGACCTGAGTTCAATCCCCAGAGTTTATGTGGCGGGAGCAAGAAACTGACTCATACAGGTTGTCATGCATGGCACAAAACACACACACACACACACACACATGTGCCCATAAATAAATAAATTTCCCTTTTTGAGAAAATCACCTATGGAATTTTCTGTTTTTCAAAATACAACAAACCAGTAACCCAATAACTTTCTGGAGTTTGGATATATGTGCCTTAAAAAGATACATTCTACCAGGTGTTCCAATTTTTATCCACAATTAAAGTAACCAGAGAAGAAGCATAAACGAAGATCCCAAGATAAATCAGGAAATATCAACACAGACTTGAAAGAGTTGGCAAAAGTGACAGAGAAGGAGCCATCGGGAAGTGTACATTCATCCGTTCATGCCCAGTGGTACTCAGGGTGCCTGGTGGTACTCGGGGTGCCTGGTGGTACTCGGGGTACCTGGTGGTACTCAGGAGGTCATTAAGATGCAGCAGACTAAAAACAGAATTCACTCCAGTATAATTTCAGCAAGGACTGATAGAGAGTTGTGGTTCAAATGCAGAGAGAAGACAGGAAGATAGAGAAGTAAAGCAGAGCTTGAAGAGAGCAGGGATATAAGAGGGCTGTGGTCTCCAGTGGAGCACTGCTTGTTCTTTGAAAGAAGGAGGTAATTGTAGCTAGAACTCCCCTAGAAATTAACCGATCATCCTTAATGCTCACCGCACTGCCACCCACACACCTCCCTCATAGCAAATAGCATCTCAATTTAAACACTTACTAAAAAGTGCATCTTTCACAGCTCCAGAATAACCTCCTTCAAAACATCACCAAGATTGAATTACGTCATTAATCCCTCAAATTCAAAGCATGCCCTTGCAGTACACCAGACAATTGATGACTGCTGAGTATGCAGTCACGTGCTTATTAAATGGCTGTGACCAGTGGGGTACTAGTGGCATTGTGAACTCTTGGTAGAAATGGGATGTCTCAAGGCTCTGCACTGTATGTAGATCATTTGTTTCAGCAAGACGTGTGGGTATAATTGTACCAAGGATGTTCTGAACTTTCTCATGGTTCCTGTCTAGAGATGTAGCTCTGTCCTCTCCTGAAGCCACACCGACAGAATAAGACACCCAAACCATGGAGCTACCTCAGGACTCAGCCCACGGCCTGGCTACTTAGCATGATCTCCAGTCTGCAGGACAGTTCCCAGAACCGCTCTGTACAAATAGTGGCTTCAGAGACCCAACTTGTCGGCAGCTGGGGAAAGCTCTGGCAAAGCTTTCCCTCTCCTGGAAATGTGCGGAGCTTAAAGACAGTGTTTCTGGAGATTTCCTGAAACCAGGGAATCAGATTAACTTGGAGACCAAGAAGTTTTCCCCATAACTCAGAAAGGTCTATAGCGAGGACAAGGACTTTAAGTAGGAACCTCTTCCAAAGGAGGGGGCACTCCGCACCTGACTGAGGTCACCTGGCCACTAGGGGGCTTTAGAGATACACTGTAAGACAAAAGACTCCAGTGGATTTCTACCTATGAGCTGGAACAAGACAGGAGTGCTCACCTGCTCTTAAGAATCTATTTCTTTTCTCCGCCTAATGGAATTTAGTTTCTGTGTGTCTCATCACGCCCACTAAAGATAGCGGTCCAGCCTCAGCTTTGAAGTTACCATGGAGCTGTACAGCAGTATTGCCCTAAGGATTATGATGAACATCTCCAAGGAAATACAGGAGGAAAATCACAGGCTTCGTAGGAACAAGTCCGAGGATGCGGAGGGGCAGTCAGGAGCGGTACCCATTCTTGCTTTTCAAAAAGACAAACGCAGAAAAAGTACGGGGATTTAGGAAGAAACCAAGTGGAAGATATGATGGTGATCTCTGGGAAATTCACTACTCCCTGGCATAGCCTGATTTCAGAAGCGTTTAGAGTTAAGACCCTCGCTTTATAAATGAAATCCAGGCAAATCTAAGTACTTACTTTAAAAACATCCTTTCCTAGATGTTCAAAAGAGAACAAACTTAGGCCCTGCCATAAAATGTGCCTGGAAACTATTACTGTATCAATGGTCTTAAATGAAAACATTTCCTATAAATACATAAGATCCAACACAGTTAACTAAAAGTCACTTCCTGTCCTCAAAGCATCTGATACTTTATAACTATCAAGCAGCTAACCATAACTTTAGTAAGCACTTCAACTCTCAATAAGCCTTTATAATCCAAAACCTAGAAATCTTTGTCTAAAACTTTCTGATATTGTTAAATAAAAGATACTGCACCAACTTTGGTCATCACCCCAAGTCTTCAAAGACCTTCAGTCTTTAGGGCACTTTCCTCTTGTCTCAGTTTTCAAATTCCCTTCTCTTGCGAGTCATGTACATTTACAAAAATACATGGAGTCAAACAGTTCTTTAGTTTTGTGAAGGTGACCATGATGAGGCTGTTGCTATTCCAAATACTTTCATCTAATTAACACTGCAGAGCAGCTCAGCTGCCTGTGGACCTTACCTTGCTCCATCCCGCGCACTCTATGGGTGGCCTTAGGTCATTCATTTCTTCAGGGTTAATTTTAGGATTCTACCCTTAATCATCATTTACAGGTGTAACTTGCTACACATACACACACATACACACATACACACATAAACACGTGCACACATACATATATGCACATATACAAATTAGCCATATACATATATGGCTAATTTGAGTAAGTTAATAAAAATTTTCAAGATTGTTCATATAAAATATACTTCAGTAACTTTAAAATATTACTAAATTGGGTCAAGAATTCCAATGGGGATTGCAGATGTGATTAGTATATGTTTTTGTTGGAAGGTTCTTTGGTGTTTGTTTGGTTTGAGTCTTGTCTTACTATGTAGCCCTGGCTGGCCTAAGACTGACTATGTAGACCAGGTTAGCCTTAAATTCACAGAGATCCACCTGCCTCTGCCTTAAAGGCATGCACCATCACACCTGGCTCTGAGTAGGCTTGTTTGCTGTTTAGCCTTCTATGGCTTCGCTAAGAAAGTACCACAAAGTGGTGAAATGACAGAACTTTCCTTTCTCACAATCCTAAAGCCAAGAGCCTAAGGTCATTGTGTCAGCAGGCAGCACAGCTTTTTCTGGGGCTTCTCTCCTTCCCTGTGTGTTGTCTTCTCCTCAGCCTTACCTAACTTCCCCACTTCATACAACTTTATTCAAACTTCCCGCACTATAAAAAATGCCAGCCATTTGCATTTGCTAACCATAGGATACCGTTGTATCTTAATTAATTGATTTGGGAGCGTTCTGGGGGTTGAACCTAGGTTCCCATATATGCTAGGTTAGCTCTAGCTGTAGACACAGCCCGAAGACATTATTTTAATTTACTTAAAGATTCTTTCTCTAAATAAGTCATATTTGAAATATTGGAGGTTAGCAACCACACATATGAATTTGGGGATCTATAATTACACTTGTCTTTGATGAATTTGTGACATATTCTATTTTTGTTTTTTGTTTGTTTGTTTGTTTTTGTTTTTCAAGATGGGCTTTCACTTTGTAGCTCTGACTGTCCTGGAACTTGTTTTGTAGACCCAATTGGCCTTGAACTCACAGAAATCTGCCTGACTGTGCCTCCCAAGTGCTGTGGTTAAAGGCATGTGCAGCCACCACCACCTAGCAGATTCATAATTTATTGGAGTATTGAGCACTATTGAAGTGTTAAATACTTATTGAGGGGAAATTTCCTGTATATTAATATCCTAAATGAAAAATTATCCTGTACACAAAATCGATATATTTTAAGTAAGTTCATGAACTCAGGTATTAAATGGGATTCTTGGTAAATATCTCAGAAGCACATTTTACCCAAACTTTTTAAGATGACTTTCTCTAGTTATGAAGACAGCACAATGAGAATATTTAATCTCTACATTATAAGAAACTCTAAATCAGCAAAAAATTACCCCAAGTCCCTTCCTCCAGCCATTATCATTGTGAATATGCTGAGCATTCAACTAAATCGTCTCCCTGTGCACACACATACACATATCATGCATACACATGGATACACACATACACACACCACACACACATGTATGCACACACAGACACAACTTAATATGGATGGGATTATTTTACATAGCAATTTTCAACAATGGCCTTATACACTAGACAACACACTTGTTGAAATACCTTTCCATGCTGATGTATAGTCATGACTAAACGCGTTTTCACATGGCAACATACAATTCTGTTGTATGAACCCACAATGAGCCAGTCTTTTTAACTCTCTACTCAACTTTTGTCTTCAATCATCATTGATGTTATGATAATCCCTAGTAATATATGCATGCGTGTATATGTGTATTTGAGAGAAATTGCTGGAAGTAGAGTTTTAAATTGTGATGGTTCACATCAGGCTGCCCTCCAAACACTGTATCATTTTATACCACATCAATCATGTGACTATGTCCATCTAGCCACACTCCTGCAAAAAGACCACCAGTCTTTAATCTTTGCTAAAACTACTGCAGTTCCAACAATTTATATTCTCATTGCTTGATTTCTTTGTTTATTGCTGACAGTCTACTGTAGTGAAGGGGTGCAGACGCCTTGTTCTGTTCCACCCGGCTAGTGTACACTTGAAATAATCACACCGAAACTGTACTCATTTAAACACTGCCTGGCCCATTATTTCTAGCCTCACATTGGCTAACTCTCACATCTTGATTAACCCATTTCCATTAAATCTGTGTAGCACNCCAAGGCAGTTTCTTTATTAACCAATGAAAGTAACACATAGACAGATGACCCTCCTACTCCAGTCTCCACCTTTTTTACACTTTATACAATTGGGAGAAAAGGGGCAAAAAAAGTTTTCAGTGGAAAAAGTCTGTACCTAGCATGTCCAAGGACCAGAGTTTGATTCCCAGCACCAACACCACCACCACCATCACCACCATCACCATCACCATCATCACCATCACCACCACCATCACCACCATCATCACCATCACCGTCACCACCATCATCACCATCACCACCACCATCACCATCACCATCATCACCATCATCACCACCACCACCATCATCACCATCACCACCACCATCACCATCACCACCATCACCATCACCATCATCGTCACTATCACCATCATCATCATCACCATCACCACCACCACCATTACCATCATCACCACCACCATCATCACCATCACCACCACCACCATCATCACCATCACCACTACCGCTACCATCATCATCACCACCATCACTACCACCAGCATCATCACCATCATCACCATCACCACTACCACCACCATCATCATCACCACCATCACTACCACCAGCATCATCACCATCATCACCACTACAAACATCATCACCACCATCACTACCACCATCATCATCACCACCACCATCACCACCACCATTACCATCATCATGCATGTGGCATACATAGGTGCATGGAGCACTCTCACACAAAACAAAATAAATACACCTGAGTTTACAAAGAACAAGAAGAGATGAAGTGCAGGTTTCAAAGATGGCTAAGTCTTAAAGTAGTTAAAGGAACAGCTGGAGCCGAATGTGAGCCCACTTAATTTTGGTTGAGTGAGAGAGCAACTATATGAAAACAGCTAGGGAGAAAGACATGAACAAATAACATTTGGATAATAATGTTTGGGTGTGCCATGCATAACGTGACTTACTGATTCTGTGGGCTGGGAGGCCTGAAAAACTGTGGGATGGTTTACAAAGCGTTTCTTTTCCTACTGATAGATTTAGCTAAGAATTGCAAACATGGATTCTTTTAAGAGTCAGACAGATACAGTAAATCCGAAGATGCAGATGAGTTTCCCTTAAAACTCGTCAGAGTTAGCAGTTTCTCAGACAGATCATGTCTTTAAGGCCCGTTTCTACCTCTGACTTGACAAAGTTCACCTGCTTTACAGCTCTGGTTAGTACGGAGAACTGATGCTTGTTCTGGACACTTATCTCCATTGTTGTGTCTTTCCTGTGGGCTGGGTTAGGTCCCTCCCAAAGCTCATGTGCTGAAGCCCTAAGACCAAGCACCTCAGAATAGGGCTCCACTAAGGCTCTGTTTAAACTCTAAAGAGGCAATTAAGTTAGAGTGACATTTTTTAGAGATCGGGAATAAAGTTCAGGAATAGAGCACTTGCTTAGCATTTTCAGGACCCAGGGTTTTGTCCATAGCTATACAAAAAAAGAGGAGGGCCCGGCAGTGGTAGTGCATGCCTTTAATCCCAGCACTCCGGAGGCAGAGACAGGCAGATCTCTGTGAGTTCAAGACCAGCCTACTCTACAGGGCAAGTTCCAGGAAAAGCTCCAAACCTACAAAGAAACTCTGGCTCAAAGAAAGAAAGAAAAGAAAAGAGAGAGAGAGAGAGAGAGAGAGAGA
>LOEQ01007757.1:43330-58911 GCA_001685075.1 Bramus lutescens | reverse complement strand
GCAGTGCTTAAATGAATATAATTTGTGTGTTGTTATTTCCAGGTATAAGCTAGCTGTGTGGGAGCCAGGCTGGACGAAAAGCAGGCCTGCTCCCCTTTCACTACATTTTAGGGTTATGTTTTAGAGTTATTATGAGCATGTTATTATTATTTTTATTATGTGAATTTTTTATATTTCACTTTGATTTTCTAAATGAACATTATAGTAGTAATCATCTGGGAATAGTTACAGCATTTGAAAACCATAGTACTAGAATATTGTAGGAAGGATTTATTAACTTTTCTGACCTGTGAAAGGTAATCTTTCATTAAGTATGGTCTTTATGTGATTTAATTAGACTATTAATTTGGTTTGCTGAAAGTAGGTAGCTGATATTTTGAAATCTCCCAGTTAGATTTAGTAGACTCTTCACATGATCAAACGTCAATACTTTATTCAGGCCTCTGTTTACATGTTGCTTCTACTGAAGTATCGTCAAAACAATGCAGTGTTGCTAGTAACCCCGCACATCCTCTCATTCTCTTAACATCTTCACCAGCTCTTCATTCCTTCCACAGTTCTGATTGAACTTATTCCTGGTAAACTGTTCTTTGCTGTGTTTGTGGCGCCTAAATAGTGTATGGCCCTGTAACGTACTCAAGAATGAGTTCTTTAATGCATGTGTACCATGGATTTAGTCTGTCACCCCAGTTTAGATAGAAGCTTGTGACAGTACTCACCAAGGGGGATTTTCTATTGTTTGTTTAAAAGAATGATAGGCACAAACTATAAATAGTGATTGAATCTGTTTTTTGTATTTATATACACATATTTGTGGTCACTTTAGTTTTTATTGTATGTTTAACTTGTATACGGTTTTTATTTTTCATGCAGAAGTAGAGTCCTAAGAAGGGTGCAGTGTGATAGTAACATCTGGAACCCACAGAGTCTACTATACTTTTTGCTGATGTTGATGGGCCAATATACATATAAGGTCACATGTTTTCTTCAGCAACTCAATCATAGATGGCTTATTTGTTTGTTTGTTTGTTTTACCATACTCATACAGATGGGAAAGAATATTGTCATGTGACTGTTGTGTTACAGCCTCATGTGGGTGCTGGGAACCAAGCTCTGGTCCCCTGTGAAACAGCATGCACTGTAAACTGCAAAGTTTTCTTTCTAGCCCCAAGGCTTTATATCTTTAAGAGAACATTTTATAAACTCTTATGTCTAATTTTGTCTTTTCCACAGCATCTTATGTTCTTTATCTCAGTTTCTTCTATTTTCCTGTAATTTCTTAGGTTTGGTCTTTGGATTGTATCCCAGAGTTTGTTTTTTCTTTATTGATGTTTGAATGTAGCATGCCATCAGCTTTGCTCTTCATCCCCAGTATTTTCTTTCTTGCTAGGTTGAGTGTGTGGGTGAGGGTATCAAGTGTATTTTTATTTGATTCATTGAGTTGTTAATTTCTATTTGTTTTTGTTGTCGTCACTGTCTGTTTTCAAAATCTCTCACTTTTCCTTGCTGACTTTCTCAGCCATGTTGCTGATGATCTTATCCATTTTGTCTGTTGTTTCCTTAAGGTTGATGTCTCCCATTCTAGGTTCTGGATTGAGTTTATCTGTATCACCTTTGAAGTCATTTATTGTTTTCACTAACAAACTTTTGAAATTGTCATCTAGTGTCTTACCTGACTTCACTGTCTTTGATTTCAATGCTCAAGGAGTTATAATCTTTTGGAGAAGCCTTGCTTTTTCATGTTTCTATGTTTCTGTGTTGTGGTGTATGCATCTGCTGGTGTGAGTACCTCTTTGAGTTTTATTTGGGATCTTCCATTAAGCAGTCTACTCTCTGGGCTCAACTTCCTGTAGTCTCCAGAGAAGAGAACATTTGCTTTTTGATGATGCTTCCTTGTCCTCTACCTCAACCTCCCTCCTAGTGTTCTACCACTATGTTTTTGAATTTCTGAAGCTCCTTCTTACCTCTCTTTGGAACAGAATCTTTCCCTATTCTGACTTTTTCTCTTTGGTCACATGGAAGTGACTTGGAGTCCACCATCTTATCTGGAAGTCATTCCTAGTGGGATCCATGGGAAACACTGTGACATACCTGGGTGAATTCTTTTATCCTTTCTTAACATGCTGATTGCTTCTTTGTGATAAAATTTCATGAAGCAGCATGGAACTTTCTAGTATTCTAGGCTTTTGGGAGAGGGAATGAATATATAGATCAGAATCCTGAGAAGGTGGCATCTTAAAGATTTGAGTACCAGCCTGGTATTGCTGACTTGTTTATCTACCTAGGGAAGTCTGTGCATTGTAAGAATAAAGGTCTATTTTTATCTTTTTTATTTTTTCGAGACAGGATTTCTCTGTGTAGCTTTGGAGCCTATCCTGGAAGTCACTCTGTACACCAAGCTGACTTCAAAGTCTCAGAGATTCACCTGCCTCTGCCTCCCAAGTTATGGGAGGTCTATTTTTTTTTCTAATCACGTGTTATGAATATTTAATATTGCCAGCTGCCTGCAGTGATTTAAAAGCATTTTTCTATCTCCTTTCTTCAGGCAGTTAAACCAGAGAGCAATGACAAAGAAACAGAAGTTACTTATGAAGCTGATATCTCTGAGGAGTGCTGTGGACACCACTTCTTGCAGCAGTCCCCAAAAGGCTGTAATAGTCCTGATGTCATTATAGAGGCTCAGTTTGATGACAGTGACGCAGAATATATACATGGCAACACTGATGTGCTGGTTGATGGTGTTAAGAAATTGGCACTTCATACTCCTGACAAAGGTGAGTCTTGGGCAGCTGTTTAACTTTTTGTTACAGCAGATTTTTTTTTTAAGTTGAAACCTCTTTCAACAGAGAAAGAAACTCATAGAATGATTGATGTATTCCCAAAGTCTTTGTTAGTTTTAGGAACGGCAACCTCTGGTAGACTTGTTTTAAGAGAAGGGAAGTGCCACCCTTTGGTTTGTGTAAAGTGGTTGCTGTTGCCATGTTTGTGATAGACTTTGAGTTACTACTGACACTTAGCTGCAGTGTGTTGCATTCTACCTTGTGGTTGATACAAGCAGGATTATCCTCCCTTCCTTTTTCTTTCTTTCCTTCCTTCCTTCCATTCCTCCTTCCATGCCTACCTTCCTCTTACCTAAAGCTTATACATGCTAGCTAAGTGTACTATTACTGAACTAATTAAACAAGTCTTAAAATTCTCATTAAACACAAAACCAAAAATCCACTTTATTTTACTCTCAGTTTTGCTTTAGTTCAGTCTATAATTTAAAAATGTTTTTGTCATTTGTGGTAGACTTAGATTGCTTTGAATTTTGAAAGTAGATCATTTTCGGGAGGTATTTTGATTCCAAGCCTTAAAGAAAAGAAAAAAAAAGCCAGTCTTATTTTTTTCTGAATGGCGCATAAGCCATGGGTTCCATAATTATAGAAAACGTCAAGTTGCAAACACATGGATCAAGAGCTGCACCCAAAGGCTTTACCTGGCCACACTCCAGGAAACTTAAGGGCAAGAGATATTTGCAAGTTGAGTATTACAGTATCTAGGTTTCTAAGGGGTTCTAAAAAGGGAAAATATATCCAGCCAGATTGAGTTTTGTATATACTTGGAAATGAAGAAGAGTGAGCAACATGGACCTGGCTAGGCTGATTAGACAATAAGCATTGTTATCAGGACATTTCTGGCCCAATCACCATGAAACAGTAGAAGGAATGCCAAAAGATTACCAAAGGAGGATGTTGAGCAGACTACCTATGGTAAGATCTGGCAAGCACAGCTCAGAATATCTTGAAGGCTGGGCTGATTTCAGGAAGGATTGCAGAAACATTGCTGTTTTTCTCCATTGCTTTTGACCTTAGCCAGAGAGTATGCTCTGAAAGCATGTGCCATTTTGGTGGCAAGAATTACTCATTCAGAGTGACTTCCCAGCTTTGGAATTTGAAATTAAGTGAGTAGGCTAGTGTTTTTTTCTGTCACTCTTGTCTGCCTTCATTTCCCAGATACACGAACCTGAGGGTACACAAGTTACTCTTGTTTTGTAGGTTGCTTAGGTACCAGTAGTTTCATTCTTCAGGGATCAGACAGTTGGCTCTTCATTTGGATGTAATTCCTGAGTTTTCTTTCTTCTGATGTATCTCCTTTCCTTCTTTAAAAATGGTTGATTATTGTCTTTCTTCTTAGAGTTGCATGCATGTTGTATACAACAGCATCCATACTAGAAGTTATGTCTTTTTAATAAGAGATGGATATAACCAGGACCCTAAATAGCCAGTCTTTTTATTAACAAGAACACTAAGAAGAAAGATCCTTATAAGACAAAATCAAGAAAGGAATACTTTAGAACCGGTTGAGTGTTTGATCAAAGTTACTTAGAAGAAATCTAGTTCTGGTGACTTAGAAGACCTCAGTTTCCTCCTTCCCCTCAGCACCAAGTTGAGGGGATAAGACACTGACACAAATGCTCAGAAATGATGAATGGAAGTATCTGCAGTCGATGGTCTGCTTATCATTTATTCTGTTCTTTGTCCTTTGAGAAGTTCACTTTGTCCTTTGGGAAGCTCTGAAGCCAGACCTGTGCTTGATGTATCATCTGCTACCATAACCGTCTCACAGGAAAAGCTCACAGAGTGTTTCACAAGTCCATGGCGTGCATGCTTGTGTTTTTTCCTTATTCTTTTCACATGTTCCCAGCCCACTGCTGTTTCTATGGTTTTCTTAGTAGCCTTGACCGAGGGAGCAGCTTTAATCTTTCCCTCAGTGTCAGGTGCAGATCCCTCGCTCCAGCTGCCTCTAAACAGAGTTTGTGAAGCTACATGCTGTTTCTCATTTCTTGCCCTTTTGATACTTAGGAAAATTGCAATTTGCTCTTTTAAGAAATCACAGAATTTTTAAAAGGTATTTCAACCAGATTTTCTTGCTTAGGATAATATGAAATCTTGTTACAGTTAAGATGTTAGTACTTTTTGTATCATTTAAGGTTTTGAAAGTTATTGAAATAAAACATAACCTTAAGAACACCATAAATTTTCTCTAAGTCTTCTAGAAAGGTTCTTTGCTTTGTATAGTACTTTCAAGTGCATTATTAATCCTAGTTCTTGCTTGTGTTTCAAAGTGTTAATTTTTAAATATCTTGTTTCTTTACCTAAAACAATATATATGCTGTGTATTGCATGTGTGTGTTTGAGTTTCTCCCTCTTTGTTTGGGAAACTTAAGCATCATCTTCTCTGGTGAGTGAGAATTCAGCCCCAGTCCAATTGTTTGTAGCAAAGACTCTTCATTGAATTAAGAGAAATGTGTATCTCAGACCCACTAGTCTCTCCTAGGATGACAACATAAATATATACATATACACATGTATCAATAAATTAGAATATCTATGAGAGCCAGAGCGAGAGAGAAAGAGAGAGAGAGCGAGAGAGAGAGAGAGAGAGAGAGAGAGAGAGAGAGAGAGAGAGAGAGCGCCAAAGACCTGACCCTGTTTGAAGATCCAGTTCCATAGCCTCTTAAAACTGAGCTTACAGGCATGGCTTCTTGTCTGCATGGAAATCTATCATAATGGCTTGGGTGTAGCTAAGTGATAAAAGCACTTGCCTAGGATGCGTAAATCCCTGGATTTGATCCTTAACACTAGGAAAAAAGATCTGCTATTGTGTAGAAACTGGGGACAGCTTAATTAAATTTCACTGGTTTTAAATGCATCAGTGGCTTTGAAAAATGTTTTGGCAAAGATTGCCTGGGTAGCAAGTTCCGAAGGATAAAAGTCTTTGCCAAGCGATATAATAGCTGTGTGTCTTTCATCACTGGGAATGGTAGGAACAGCTTTGGCCTCAGAATCAGGTGATCCTATGAAGTACATTTCCTGCCTCTATCTCAGCAGGGTCTTCCTGAGACCTTTTGCAGTTTCCTTGTCTAGAGACTAGCCTCTACTAGTTCCTGATGGGTGAGCAAAGATTTGGAAGGTGATGTTAATGACACCTTTGCTTCAACCTCTCAGTCAGTTGCCACTGTTTTTTACCAAGAGGAGATTCTGTGAGGAATTCTCAGTCTTTCCTGAGATTTGAACTGGTTTATAACCACTTCTCATAAACCTGCCCAAGTCAGCACTGGGAAGAAGACCCCCACCCTTAAGACCTTTCAGTGCCTCTCTGTCTCCTTGAGTTCTCTTTCCTCCCTTCTGCCTGGCTCAGGAGAGCAGACCTGATTCTGATGGGATTCTTGGAGTTATTGAAACCCTAAGATTCTTTTCTCCAAATTGTCTGTTAACCATTTTTCTTTTTCAGATCTCCACTGTACATAATGATGACTGGTATGACTAGAAGACAGTTAATTTGCTTCAGAAATTAGAATAAGTTTTAAACACCTAGAAATTTTCTGTTATCTAAATTTTTGTGCCAATCTTTAAAAATCTGATTTTAAAAAGGTGTAAAACCTTGCCCAAACTTTCTTTTAACAAAGGTGTGCAATGGGAATTTTTGCTTCCCCACTTTGGATTGGATGGATAATGCATAATATTTGGTAGAGAGATGATGGCCAGGACCTGTTAATATCTATTCTAAGGCCCCCACTCTAATTCAGACTAGCCATAGCCTTCCCTGTAGTTTCCAGAAGAGATGCATGCACTGAAGACAAAGTGAGACAGGGCTCAGTTCTTCATTAATTTAAGCAAGGCTTGATCCAAGCTGGAGTGCTTTCACCATACTCCCTCTTACTGGCAGTGTCTTTGCCCTTTTATATCTTATCTCTATCAATGGGTAGGATTGTCTAGATCTCCGTTTTTATCCTTTTCTTTTGGGTAGTACTGAAGATTGAACCCAGGACCTCATATTTGCTAGGCGAGCCCTGTATCTCTAAGCCATATGACCATCCCTAGCATTCCAGTTTCTACAATCCAAGTTAAATTCTGTAAATATCATATTCTTTGTCTATTAATATGTTGAATTACTCTACTTTTGATGATTTATCTGTTTTCTGTAGTAAACTTTTTTCAGTTTAGGTATTGTCGATATCTTTTTTTAAATGTGTCATTTATTATGTTTTTCTATAGTATAAATGATTGAAAAAACTTCAATTTTGGTGTTATGACATTAATCATATGCTTATGTGTTTTAAAGTTTTTCCCTATTTCGAGGTATCAGGTCTTTCTCCATATGGTCTGTTGTTAAAGTTTTACCTTTTGGTGGGTTTTATGATATATTATTTATTGATTGAGATTATCATTTGGGTTTCTCTTTTAGTTTGGATATTGAACCACCCTTGAATTCCTAGAATAAATTTTATGTAATTCTGTTGTATTACTGTTTTTTGCATATACTACAGGATTTTTTTAGATATTGTATAGTGTATAATTTTTTGTTTCATGTTCAAATAGATAAAAGATTTTCTTGTCACTCTTCAATATTTAGAGTCAAGATTATAGTAGCTTCATAGAATGACTTAATACGTTTTCTTTACTGGTTTCTGTTTTATCCAGAATAGCTTATATAAAGTGTAAATTAACTGTTTTGCTTATTTATTTATTTAGTTTTAAGATGGGTAAAGTGCATTGTAAAGTTATTTGTACCTTTTACTTTTCAGAAAATGAGGTTATATTGTTTTCAAACACATTAATTGATGCTTTCAAATTATGAATTTCTTCTTTGCCATTTTTGGTATAATTTAATGAGAATTTATCCACTCAGATGTATTATCATCTGGATATTTCTAATACTCTTCAGTTTTAAAAATTATTTTTGAAATCTCCATTATGTATTTTTCATCTCTTTAATTCTGTACTTTAATTATTTAATCTCCATCTTCCTCCTTCTGTCCACCCCAGCCCTGCCCCATGCTGACACGTGCACCTCGAGCCTCACTTGCATGGGAGGAAAGTGTCACACATTTAGTTTTAGCTCCAACCCTGTTTGTGTTCTGAAGCAGAGCCTCACTAGTTGTTCAGGGTGACCTTGAACTTACACTGTTGTCCTTCTAGGACTTGAACTTGTAATCTTTCTGCCTCAGCCTCCCAAAGAGTTGAAATTAGAGAACTGTACCACTAGACACAGCTGGTTGGATTTTTATTTCTAGTAATTATTTGTGTTCACAGCATTATAATTTTATTTCCCACTAAATATCAATATATCATGTAAAATTGCAGTAGAATTGTTGATTAGAGATGTTTAAATGGTTTAAATAACAATACATTAAGTAAATTAGAAAAAAATATCTTTTTGGTGATTATCTACTGCAAAACTCGCTCAAAAAAAGCCACATTCTGTGGTACAGTTTGTCAATCATTGTACAAAAGTGTTCCTGTTCCAGTTTGTTCTAGGCTCATGCTCTACTCCTGAGCTACATTCCTAGACCTTCTAATCTGTCCTACTAAGTACTTGCTTTTATTAATAACCAAAATTGTTACTACATAATAAAATAACATTTCTCCTGTTATAATCTATAAACTTTGGCCTCCTACTCCTATTCTGTACCCTCCTTCTTCTGGAAATTATGCTCAAGGACTTTGCTTATTCTAATTCTAAACTGTCATTGTGCAGGCCTTCAGTAGGCAGTAGCCTAGGACAGAGCAATGGACTGGGAGTAGTGAATAAGGTTAGAGTCCCTCACTTGTTCCTGAAATGAGAGAGCTGGTAAGAGATCTTTGAGTAAATATTTTTTCTGTAATAGTAGGGATCTAATCAGCTAGACTGTGATGAATCATAAACATAAATGGCTTCGGGTTCTTCCATGAGTACTGCTCAGTCTCTGGAAAGCATTATACCTTGTGCCACTTTCCTTTGCCATTTGTTGTTCACACAATTTATGGAGTGATATGGTGGTAGCAATGTTCTGCTATGCTCAGGTCTGTAGTTATTGAAATATCATTAGAGCTTGCTGGCTACTTGCTGGTTCCTTTCACCCTCCTCCCCCTGTTTTAACCCCCAACAGTCATTCTGGCCTACTTGCTCATTTCTCTTTGACAGAGGAAACCTGAGGGCTTGAGTGGCAGTGTACACTTTTCTAACATTGCAGATGACTGATTGGATAGAGTTAGTTCTATCCAAGGTCCCCTCACAGTACCTGGGAGTAGGTGTGCTTAGCAATTTTGCTAGCACCTTTAGTACACGATTATTATAATAGGAACTTAAAAGGGAACAAACAGTTTGTCACAAACATTGTTCACACCTTTGTCTGCAGTCAAGGATTACCAGTCCTCTATCTTGTCAGTGGCTGTTTGTTCCTGACTTTCTCAACCGAGTGTATCCAAGCAGAGACAGAAGTTCTGACAGGCTTCTTGTTTTCCACTGAATGAACTGAAACCTGCAGGTTCTCTGGGATCTCTCCTTTGGGCTCTTCTTATACTCTTCTCAATGTGATGCTCCTTGGCCTCTTGCTTGCTGTGTACTTTTAGCTTCATTCTTGGCTCCCTAGATTATTTTATAATCAACTTTCCTTTAGCTCATTGGCAATGAGACAGGAAGAACAACTTCTCTGAGTGGTGACATCCTTTGTCCTTTTCTCCTTCTCATGCTCACTAAACCTCAGTCCTCCCCTACTCTTTTCTTCTCTCTGTTCTATTCAGTGTTATGCCAGTCCATGGTAGTGACAACAGATGAACTGAACAGTCATAACTGTAGACACATATGGTACATTGCCGTAGGAATCATAGAAGGACCAGGGAAGGTAACCCTTTGGTGAAGGCACTTGCTTCCAAACATGGCAGATCTCTGGGACCCATCTGATGGAATGAGAGAATCAACTCCTACAAGCTATTTCTGATCTCTACATACAGACTGTGGTGTGTGTGTGTATGTTTGTATGTATGTATGCATGTGCAAATACACACAAAGTAAATAAATAAAATATAATATTATTAAATTTACAGAAAAATGGTTCTGGACAGATTCACAACAGCCATATACTCTTCATAGAATACTGTGTTTTACCCTTGCGGCTCTTTGTCAGGCACTTCTCATTAATAACAATTATTTCCTAACACTGGATGAAAATGCAAATTTACGTTTGGTTAAACTACAAGGCAACTGACTGTTTGATGCAACTGACTGGGGTCCTCTCGAGTGCCTGACTTTCTTATCCATCAGAAACTCTACTGAACTGTGACATGCTTTGATTAAAAAAAAAAGGAAATTAATTATAGATGGAGTTGTTATAAAAAATATTCAAAATGTGAGATTCTAGACAAAAGTTAATTTTAAAAGTTTGGCTAACTGAAATCTTCTGCTATACACAGTGAACTTGGTGCATTCTTTTATTTCACAGATGAAATTATTGAGGCTCAGAGAAGTGACTTGTTTTCTCAGGCTCCCAGAAGTAGTTATTAAATTTATAAAAGAAAATTATGTGTCTATAGCAAGGAAGACTTCTCTAACAGGCTATATTTTGAAAAGGTTAAGTCAGGACCCATTGGTTTGATTTCTTTCTAACAGAATGTTAGTGCTCATTGCCTATCTAGTTCATGTTTCCCTTTTCTCCTTCTTACATTTCTATCTGGACTTCCACACCCTTGTCAGATACCTGTCAATTTGAGTGAAGCTGATCCTAACTGCAGAGTAGCAATGGGAATTTCCATGTTGAATTACCACAGAGACTATTCATCAATTGAAACAGTACTAGTGTGGCTGAGAAACTGAAAATTCAAATGTGTTTAATTTTATTTAAAATAGCTACCCATGAGTAGTAACTGCTTTATTGTATGTTGTAGCTTTATACTTTTGCTTCTTCCAAAGATCAGCAGCCCAAGTGGTCTAATTTGGGTGAACCTTACTTGGACTTCTGGGGCATAAGTTGTTTCCTTATGGATATGAACAAGGAAACATTTATCCCTAATTGATATTGGCAGCTGTCCTATGATTTCCTAAGTTTTGTGGATTGAAGAGTGAAGAACCAAAAAAAGTCTGGGCCCTCACAGCCATTAATGAACCTTGGATCAACTGATCCTGAAGTCTTCCCTACATATGGACTTTCAATTACATGAACAAATGAATCATGTTTGTTAGATAAGCCAGTTTGAATTGGATTTTCTGTCCTTTCAACTAAGTGTAACCAAGTAGAGGCAAAGGTACTGACAGGCTTCTTGTTATCCTACAGCTATTGTGCCTCTGATGGGCGTTCCAGTGAATGAATAGTCTAGCTGAGTGAGAGGGCTGTGTTGTAAAGGGTGGCGTGAACTAGACCCCAGTTCCACTCTGCTACTTGCCTGCCATGTAAACTTGGCATTTTCCTTTTCTTCTCTGATTCCTGGGTGTTCATTTGTACATGAACATTACTTGTTTGTAGCCAATATGGTATTTGCACAAGCAAACTTTGTTTGTTATTGGGGAGACAGAGTGAATATAAAGGAAAATCTAGATGTTTGCCCTTGATAGGCACTCAGTTGTTGAGAACAGAGATAGTAGCAGGGGGCCCACTTCTACTTAAGTGGTAGATTCAGTTAGATAATGGTCTCACTGCCTGCTTAGGCCTTAAGCAGACTTCTGACTCAAAGAGAAAGAGCACATTAATAGACCAATGACCCATTGGATGCTCTCTCCATGGCTTGCAAGTTCTGAAGCTGCAGTGTCTTGTAGAGTCAGAGGCAAAAACGAAGTTACTGAAAAACAGAGGCTGCTAGTAACCACAGACAGTGTCATGTAGAGAAAAGGAAACGATTTTTACAGGGAAGTAGAAACTATCAATGGAGGAGAGACCAGATAAAAGGTAAGAGGAGGAGAGAGACAGCAGGAGAGAGTGTATTCCCTGGGCTTTGAAGGATAAATAGGGCTTGCTGGATGGGAGAAGAATATTCTGAGTATGAGCAGGGTCATGGAGGTAGGTGAGTAGTAACTTCAGTGGGATCAGTACAGTATGCATAGTGGAAAGACTGGAGAGGATGTCAGAAAAGAGACTGTATGGAGGTTTGCAAAGTTATCCATGGCTGCTAAGAGAGCTCAGTAGGGAAGAGTCACCTAAGGTAGCTATGGAAAGGGATTCAGTTGTTAGAAAGAGGGGAGAAGTGAGAACACTGATCATTAAGATCAGCCATGCAACAAGACCTGGCTGCTAACTTGAATGCAGAGTAGACGGCGAAACATTCAGAACTAGGATTAATAGTGGCAGGTCAGATGTGAGATAGGCAGGGAATTCAAGCTTAGCCACTGATGGGTGCTAATAGTAGTCTTCAGTGAAAAAGAAAACTGAGGCTAAGGGTAAGAAGAGCTGGGAATTTAGGTTCTGCCTGTTAAACTGGAGGCTCATAAAGGACTCTGGTGTGATACCCAAAAAGTTATTAGACAGAAGTGTGGTTCCACAGGAGGGATGATGAGATTATCCATCTGTGCACTGTTAAATTATGGGAATCAGCAAGCTTGTCAAGTAGATGGGCTGCTCCTGGACTTGCCCGGAGGAATCATTGGTCTGTTAAAGCAAAACAAGCTGGTGGATACAGAAAGCTTAGGGACAAGATGAGCACAGTGACAGATTTCAAGAGCTTTGAATAAGACATAGGAGAAACTTTTGTAGAAGTGGTGATGAATATTTTTAAGAAATGAGGGAATACCTCACTTTCCTTTAGTGAATGTCAAGTGGTTGAAGATGGTTTTCATTTAAAAAGATTAATTCTCTTAGTTCTTTAAAACCAGCCATTATTTAGGGAGGGTCATTCTTTTGTATTCAACCTTTATTTTGTAACAAGGAAATGAAAAAGTTCACGTCAGGATTTATTGAACATATGTGTCCAGAAATCCATGAATCAGCTGTGAAGAGCATGCTTGCCTCTTCCTGTGTTCTAGAGGCTGCCTGTCTGTGAAGTCAGATTTTCTAGCCTCAGGGAAGACCCACTTAAATAACTGCTTCCTTTTCCTCCCTCTGGCCATCTGTGCCACGTTTGTGAGCAATGAAACCTTTTCTGTAACTTGTTCTTTAACCTCCTTCCTTGAAGCTTTTTTTTTAAATTAAAAAAGTAGTAAGGTTTTTTCATAATAAGTTTTTTATTAGCATGCATTCATTCTGAAAGCTTAGAGATTATTCTTTCCTTGCCACTGTGCCAAACTATATGTGCCTACAGGTTCATCTTGTTGGCATCCAGTCCCTTTTGGATCACTCTAAATAATTCCCATTCTCCTTTGAGAACTTTTGGAGACGGTCTTCAAGTCATGCAGAAACATGCCAAGGGGAATCTGTCTGACTAATGGACTGGGTGTAATGATGTTTATTACTTGTGGAAGTTTCCAAAAAGTTAGTGAGGATTCTAGCTTGTTCTGTTACAGAAAAGCCAGACTGAATGTTTTTGACTGCAGAAGGCCCATCAGTAAAGGCAGATTGTGTTTAGCACTGTGTAGTTGAACACTGTTTATGGCTTTCAGATAATGCTAAAACAAAAATATTCCAAATGCTAACATGTGAATACATCACCCTTCTCCCTCCACCCCAAATACCCACTCTCTAGTATCCTGAAGGAAAGCATAGCTGCATAGTGAGGTCTGTCCTGTACCTCAGCTAGTGGCTCCAACTTGGCCCCTAGTGACTCTGACTTCTCTTGGGCCCTTTAGCTATCCCACCTTGCACACTGTAGCTTACCTTGCCCTATTGCCTCTTTATCTGGTTTGAGTCCTCCCACGGCCTGTCCTAGTACAATACAGTCAGGATCCATGTGTGTTTGGCTAGCTATTTATTTTTCTAGCAGCAAAATGGTTTCTAACAAAATGTGTCAACCCTATTCAAGATAAGAACTGAAGAAGCAAGTTTGCCATTTTCCCTATTCATAAAAATCCTTTGTAATAAACACCTTGAGCACGTCATGGATCCTTACATAATCAAGTGAGGTATTGGGAGGGAAAACTCCTTTTGAGGATGAAGCCTTGCCTTCCATTGTGGGATTTTCTAAACCGTGTTTTCAAGCCTGCTATCTCTTGAGCTAAGGAGTGTCACATGACTGTACTACAGAGATTCTCAGTTGCGCAGCATTATCAATGAGCTTTTTTGGTCTCTGGTGGCTCTTTCCTGTCAGGGCCACCTGTCCAATGCTTTGCATGACGATGCTCCTGAGCCTGCTGCTCAGGCCTCCAAACACAGCCTGCTCACTTTTTGCCTGTGTCTGTGCTTCTTTCTTCTTTGAAAGCTACCCAGCCCTAGTTTCTCCTGTGAAGATGCCTATTGTTTTCCCAACCCCAGAAGTGTATTTTTCTATCACCATGCAATAAAGCACTACAGATTTGGAGGCTTAACATGATGCAACTATTATTTCGGTTCAAATAAGTAGGATTCAGGAATTGGCTCATCCTCATCCTTTGCTTCTGGGCTCTTCACAGGGCTGAAGTCAAGCTATTGGGTTATCTGAAGGCTGAAGTGTGAAGATCTGCTTTAAGCTTCAGTAAAGTTGACTAGAATCATTTCCTAGAAGGTTTGGTGCTGAGAACCTCAGCTTCTTGCTGGTTGTAAGCTGGAGGCTGCTTTCTACACAGGCCTTTCTGTTTTGTTACTAGCTTCATCAGACCTAGTAAGAGAGTTAGCTAGCAAGATGGAGTCATATGTTAGTCATATGTAACTCAGTCATGGAAGTAACATCCCATTGTCTTTGCTGTATTCTGTTGCCTATACATGAGGGGGTTGGAATTATATAAGGACATGAAACATGATGGTAGACATGATTTAGGCTATCATAAATCTGCCTACTAATATGTTTTTTGTTTAAGTTTTATTTCTTCCAATAGATGTATGATCATCTTTTGTGACTCTTCTTTCTGCTATTATTTTTTATGATTTAATTTTGCTTTTTATTTCCATCATGTAACTGTTTTTGAACATCCTTAATTCAATTGCAACCCCTAAACAGTCATATTTTGTATATTGTTCTACAAAAGGCAACTTCTTTCTATTCAGTAAACTGAAGAAGGACCAAATTAGTGACTTTCCTGTGTAGACGTGAGTCTTCTATCTTGCTCAGCAGCTACACAGCATCCATTTTATAAATCATTTTTTTAAAGTTGTTTTTATTGAGCTCTACATTTTTATCTGCTCCCCTCCCTGCCCCTCCCCTCCCCTTCTACCCTCTTCCATGGTCCCCATGCTCTCAATTTACTCAGGAGATCTTATCTTTTTCTACTTCTCACGTAGATTAGATCCATGTATGTCTCTCTTAGGGTCTTCATTATTGTCTAGATTCTCTGGGGTTGTGAATTGTAGGCTGATTTTTCTTTGCTTTATGTCTAAAAGCGACTTACAAGTGAGTACATGTGATATTTGTCTTTTTGGGTCTGGTTACCTCACTCGAAATGATGTTTTCTAGATGCATCCATTTGCCTACAGATTTCAAGATGTCATTATTTTTTCTCCATTGTGTAAAGGTACCACATTTTCCTTATCCATTCTTTGGTCAAGGGGCATTTAGGTTGTTTCCGGCTTGTGGCTATGACAAATAATGCTGCTCTAGACATAGTTAAGCACATGTCCTTGTGGTATGATTGAGCATCCTTTGGGTATACACCTAATAGTGATTATATACCTTCTCTTGAGGTAGGTTGTTTCCAGATTTTCTGAGAAATCGCCATACTTACATCCAAAGGAGCTGTACCAGTTTGCACTCCCACCAGCAATGCAGGAGTGTTCCCTTTACTCCACA
>LOEQ01007757.1:16132-36379 GCA_001685075.1 Bramus lutescens | reverse complement strand
CCTTTGGAAGAGCAGGCAATGCTCTTAACCTCTGAGCTATCTCTCCAGCCCCCCCAAACTAGAGTCTTTAAAGAGGACAGAGCCCCAGTTGAGAAAATGCTTTCATAAGATTAGCTGTAAGCAAGCCTGTAGGGCATTTTCTTAATTAATAATTAATGTGGCCAAGCCCATTGTGAGTGGTGCCACTCCTGGACTGCTGGACCTGGGTTCTGTAAGAAAGCAGATTGCACAAGCCAGTTAGAGCAAGCCAATGAGCAGTACCCTTCCATGGCCTCTGTATCAGCTCCTGCCTCTAGGTTTCTGCCCGTTTCAGTTTTTATACTGACTTCCTTCAATGATGAACTGTGATGGAGAAGTAAAGACAAATAAACTTTTTTTTCCCCCAAGGTTTTGATTGTGGTGTTTCATCACAGTAATAGTAACCCTGACTAAGACTAAAGTACTCAGAGGCCTGTGTAGCCATATCAGAAAGGGCCCAACATCTTCAACTAGCAATAGAGCTTGGTGTCATCTATGAAATGCTTGTTTCTCAGGTATGCAGAATGCAAAAGTTAATAAAATCAGGGGTGTCTCCACCAAGATTTCTGAAAGAAACATGAGAATCATTCAAAAGAAATGGTATTGTTTCTATTTGTTGGGAGTCCCTGGGAGAACAAGCTGTGAATTCAACATTTGTGTTGTAACTATGAGCTCAGGATCCTGAAAAATGTCAAAAATATGGTATGATTCCTAAAGAAAACTAAGTGGAGTGGAGCTGGCTTAGGTCATATGTGCTACAGGCCACCAGGCTATAGGGCTGGTGCTGCTGAAGCCCGTTGGTGCTTATATTGTGATACCATGTGCTCCAGATACTGGACAAGAAACTACAGGGTTGGCTCTTTCCCTGCTGGGTTGTATCTTGCATAAATCTTCTTTACTACCTTCCTCTTCCTTTGGGATTGGAAATTTTTGCTTTGTGTTATTGTCTAATGGGAGAATATAACAGCTGAGGTTTTTACCATAAGTTTCAAAAAAAAGGGGGGCCTTTAGACTTTGGAATGCTGTTGGAACTATTAAGACTGTGGAGACTCTTGATGTTGGACTAAATGTGCTTTTGTATTTTGAGATGGCTATGAGCTTTGGGGAACATGAGGTAGAAGGTTATGGTTTGAATCTGGAAAGTCCCCCCACAGGCTCATGTTTTAAATATATATTCCCTAGCTGGTAATTTATTCTCTGGATAAGCTGTGGAACCTTTGGGAGTTAGGGCTTAGCTTCAGAAGTAGGTCAGTAGGAGCAGGCCAGGCCCTAGTTCTGGGTGTTCTGTTTTCTGGTCTGCTATAATGTGAACTGCTATCCTCTGGTAGCACACTCCTGCAGCTGTGGTACTCTGCTCAAACATGTGGAATAAAACAGCTCTGAGCTGAAGCTAGTGAAACTGTGAGTAAGACTTTCAGTCCAGTAAGTTGTTTCTATTTAGTATTTTGATTGCAAAAGTGAGTTGTAGCTGAGTGGTGGTGAAACATGCCTTTAATCCCAGCACTCTGGAGGCAGAGACAGGCGGATTTCTGTGATTTCAAGGCCAGCTAGGTCTACAAGAGCTAGTTCCAGGACAGGCTCCAAAGCTACAATGAAACCCTGTCTTGAAACAGCAGCAACAACAACAACAACAAAAAATAAAACAAAAGAAAAAAGGAAAAAAGTGAGTAGTATATGAGGTTGTAGGTTGCATCTTATACACCAAGAAATGTGATTTATTTTCAATGTTCCTCTTATCTTCTATAGTCTTGGTAGTCACTTGTACCCAGGTTAAAGGATTTGAGTCACTCAAAACTCAATGTAAGAAACTAGGGACAGTTCTGTAATTTCAGCACTCAGGAGAATGAGGCAGGAGGATCATGAGTGCTCTGAGGCCTGTCTAGACTATGTAGCAAGCACTTGCCAACTAAACAACAAAATAGCTCACAGTATGAGCTGATAAAGACAATAATCTTAATGCCATCTAACAATTTTTGTTTGCATACTTGTGTCAGGGTTACCACAGGTCAACATAAATTATACAGTTCTGAGTTATAAAGGTAAAAATTCAGGGAAAGAATAACCTATTCAAAGCTACTTTACCTCTTCGACTACTTGTTACTTTTCTGTAAGACTCAGGATGGGAGTACTTCCCCTGTGCCTTGGGAAAAAAAAGCAATGTGAAAGTGCCTGTTTCTTTCTACCCCTTGTGATTTTTGCCATGACAGGACATTGGGCAGTGCCACAAGGAAAGCCACCAAGTGTTTCTTGTGAAGATCAGCACTGCCACTCTTTAACACCATTCTCTGTCTGCACTGTAGCCTGAAACAGTAATTCTAAAGTACAGATCCTATGGAGTATCTGCTAGCAATGATGGTGAGCTTTTTATTCAGACAGTCCCTCTCACAGAAATAATTAGAAATATTTGAATTTTTAAAATAAAGGAACTTCCAGAGGCTTAAAAAAATTAAATATCTTGGAACTACCTTCTGACAGTTTGAAATGGGTAAAGCAGTTGCACCTCAAAACTTCTAACAGTAGTTAGGGCGACCTCTGGAGGGTGGGGCGGTTAATGAGGAACGAGGTGTTAGAGGGATTCCCTGATAGGCAGAAACATAGGGAAGGAGCCATGAAAACGGCTGGCATCTTCCTCAGCCTCCTGACCTGAGACGGAAGCCTGGCAGCTTAAAACAAAGGTCTTTCAGGGTTGTTTCTCTCCACTCCCCTCTCCCCCCTTACTCCCACTCATGAAATGGCTCAACAAGTTCAAGGCCAGGCAGGATGTGTTCATAAGAACAGTGGTGGGCCTGTCAGCCATCCTGCCTTTCTTAAAAGGAACCAACCCGAACGTAGGGGAGGAAGACTCTTCAAGGCCCCAAGGAGAGACTAGGCTTGGGCCTTGATAGCCCCCTCTGCTTAGTGGAGGGTCTTTGTCTCTTTGTGCTTGATGTCTATGTGTATTTACTCAGCCTTATAAAAGCCTCTCTTTTAGCTGGGCGGTGTTGGCACATGCCCAGCACTTGGAAGGCAGAGGCAGGCTGATATCAGTGAGTTTGAGACCAGCCTGGTTTGCAAAGTGAGTTCCAGGACAGCAGGGCTGTTACACAGAGAAACCCTGTTTCCCCCACCCCCTTAATGGTTTGGGAACAAAAATTCTAAGCACCAGGGTGATGACTCAGTGGTTAAGAGGACTTGAGTTTAGTTCCCAGTACCCACATAGCTTACAACCACCCAGAATTCCAATTCTAGGGAGTTCTAGATCCCATGCCCTTTTCTGATCTCTGCAGGCACTCTTCATACATGATACACTTAACATACATTCAGACTAAACACTCATACACAGTAAATAAAATCTACAGTTTTTAAAAAGAGTCCACATGACATTGCAGATTTGATTCATGGTTGTGGAGATGGAAATAAAGGCTCAGATTCTTTATAAAAATCTGAAATCTCCAGACTTTATACCATCAGGGTGGACCTGGAAAAGACATTTTCTCACATGGATCTGCCCTCAGGGTCAAGCTGACTGACTGGGCAACCAAGGGATCTCCGTTCTTGAATTGGTTTAAGTGCTGGCAATGCCTCTGACTATCTGGCAAAATCTGGTGGAAATTCTTTTAAAAGAAAGATTTCTTAAACATAGGCCTCAGATTATTCAGTGACCAGCACATAAATATACCCAGGCATTCAAGGGAAATAGAGGCCAGAGTTAAAACAAGTAAGAAACCACAAACAACAAGTTCCTTAAAAAAATATTATCAGGGCAGGAGAGATGTCTCAGTGATTAGAGCACTTGTTCTTCAGAGGATTCAGGTTCAATTCCCAGCACCCACATGGGACTTATGGCCATTTGCCACTCAAGGCCCTGGGGAGTCAACACCCTCTCTGACCTTTGAGGGCCCTGCATGCATGTGGCATACAGACATACATGTAGCCAGATTACCCATTCACATAAAAATTTTTAAATTTTTGCTATTAGATATTGAAGTCATCTCAATCTGAAAACCTCTTTTCTCTGTTGAAAGAAATAAAAGATAAGCCTGGAGATATTTGTAAACATTACAAAACTATGAGTTGTATCATAGCAAATTGGAAAAGAAACAAAAATAACTTTGCAGTGGTTGCACACACATTTAATTCCAGCTCTTGGGAGGCAGAGGCAGGCGGATGGATCTCTGTGAGTTCAAGGCCAGTCTGGTCTACAAAGTGAGTTCCAGGACAGCTGCAGCAGTTACACAGAGAAACCCTGTCTTGAGAAACTAAAAACAAAAACAAACAAAAAAAGGAAAAAAAATAACTTTACAATAATAAATTAAAAACTCACTGACTATCTGGGCGGTGGTGGCATATACCTTTAATCCCAGCACTCAGAGAATCAGAGGCAGGTGGATCTCTGTGAGTTTGAGGCCAGCCTTGTCTACATTGTGAGTTCCAGGACAGTTAGAGATACACAAAGAAACCCTGTCTTGAACTCTCTTCCCCCCCTCCAAAAAATAGAAAAGAAAAAAGAGAACAACAACAACAAGAAAACCTCAATGGATAAGGAAAAGAATTCTCTTATTTAGTTTGAAGATAAAAATTTGATAGAGCTAATAGCAAATTGAATAAAGAGACAATACATTGGAAGATGGTAAGAAAAAGTTATTCAGAGTACAGCACAGAGATAAATTGGAAACTAAAGAATAGATATAATTAAAGCTTAGTTTGAATCCTAGCAGGAAATGAGACAAAAAGGGCAAACAAGCTACTTTAAGAAATTGGCTATGATATTCTGAAATAGGTGAAATACCAGATCACAGACTTAAAATTGCTAATTGTAAGTAGGAATAAGGAAGAAACAATAAAAATTAAAAGCAAAGGTTAAGTCTTAAAAGAAGCTAGTTTGACCACTGACTTTTAAAAAATATTACATTTCTACTGATGTGGGATTCCCCTCTGTATGCTGTGAATACCATTGGTTAATAAAGGACCACTTTGGGCCTGCGCAGGGCAGAATATAGATAGGCCAGGAAAAGCTAAGCTGAATGCTGGGAGAAAGGAAGGTGGAGTCAGAGAGAAGCCATGGAGCCACCACCAGAGAGAGAAGCACTGAAACTTTGCTGGTAGGCCTTGACCTCCACAGATTAATGGAGAAGGGTTAAATTAAGATGTAATAGTTAGCCAATAAGAAGCTAGAGATAATAGGCCAAGCAGTGCTTTAAATAACATGGTTTCTAGGTGATTATTTTGGGGCTAAGCTAGCTGGGCAGCCAGGAACCAACAGGCAGCCTTCTCCAACAGATTGGCGCCCCAACATGGGTAACTACATCCACATAAAAACCTAAAAAACTTAAAAAGGTATCCTAGACACAAAAGAACAGAGTTAAGCATGGTTTGGTAGCAACATTTTCTTGGCTGGGCTCTGTTTGCTAGAAGCAAGCAGAGGCATGGCTCCTTTAAGAGAGGTTTTCCTGATTCAGCCTTAGCAGAAAAAAAGCTGCGTGCAGTTTTAAAACACAGCTTCCTGGGCCATGCTGCCAGCATGAACTCTGGCTGTCGAACATTTGAATGGCATTTGTGGGCCTGGGTGTTTATGTGCCCACTCGGGTTTGAGAGGAAAATTGCTGACACTGTGCCCGCAGCTCAGTGCTCCCCACCTGGGAAGGGGGCGGGAACAGGTCTACTAGGAGTGCACAAGCAGGAGAACATGGTGGATTCCTGCCACCATACACAGAGATTTACAGGCTGCGCAGTGTTCTGCATTGCAGATTTAGTTATTAATAGATAAAAAGGGTTTATGTGCTGCACGCTCATTCTCAGAGTTAAAGTGCTAAGCACAGATACTACCTGGTGACCCCAGAGCTGGCAGTAATTGTACCTCCACCATTTCAAAAGTGGAGAGAGGCAGACCCAGCATCCAGAGCAGCTGCAACCAAGCTACTTACCATTTTAAAAGCTCTTCAAGACAGTAAAGAATTACAGATAATACAATAAGGACAGATTCAGACATAAAAGAACTCTAAATGGGTCACATGTTGGATAAATGTAGGGAGGCTTGGGAGAGAGAAGAAAAAGAGGATAGAGAGTTATAAAAAAGGTTTATTAAAAAAACGAAACAAAGTCTTTAAAGAGACAGAGTACAGACAGTCATAGATTAAAAGTAGAAAAGAAAATAAACCATGTAAAGATGGAGAATACACAGAGAGTCTGGATTGTGTATATTATTGTGTTTTCCTTGAATTTTTTTGACTGAAGGAACTATGTACAGAGAGACATTTCATTGTACAGGTTGCTAAACTAAACCAAGATAAAGGTATCTTGACTTTAAAATTTGAGTCTAAGGATATGTTGCTTTGGAATAGAGGTTCTTCTTTTGATTCCACAGAGGATGACAATCTGTGGATTGCTTCTAGACTAATATGTTTTGGTGGACCAAGACCCCTGAAACGTTTCCTTGAACACCCCTCAAAAATTACCTTGCCCAGTAAACAGCAGGAAGAAGTTTGGACAAAACTATGCCCGTATTCTATAAATGTTTATTTACATTTAAAAGGGGATATGCTATAGAGATTTGCATTGGTATGGATCTTGGTTTATTGATACAAATTTAAGGTCAATTTTGTTATACTGTGTATATGTATATTTCTGCTTTTGATTAAGGTATTGTTTGCAGCTGATTTAAAAATATAATGTATGATTAAGAAATATAGGTTAATAGTCATCTATACTAGTCAAGCTTGTAGTCATGTTAGTTAGATTTTCTAGATGTACAGAGATGTATTTCAGATGAATAAGCATTCTTCAAACCTTTCAAAGACTACAAAATATGGCATTTAAAATGTTTTAAGAACCTAGGACTTTTCATGACAATGAAACACACCCGCTCCTGGCAACCCCAATCTACTCCAAGAGGAAGATGGGCATCGAAGAGGCTCCTTATGGAGTTTGTTAGCCATTTGGGCAGGAGACTGCTCTTGCCTGGACTGCCTGATAAATTGGACATGCAGGACCTGCAGAGAAATGATTGCTGAACTTGCCTACAGTGGTGACATTTAAGATATTCGTCTGTCTGACTATAGGGCAATGCCCTGTAGTCATGGACTGAAGGCTCATTGTCCTTTGCCTTACAACTAGTATCCACTTATGAATGAGTACATACCATGTTCATCTTTTTGGGTCTGGGTTACCTCACTTGGGATGTTTTTTTCTATTTCCATCCATTTCATGCAATTTTCAAGATATCATTGCTTTTTACCACTGAGTGGTACTCCATTGTGTAAATGTATCACTTTTTCTTTATCCATTCTTTGTTTGAGGGGCATCTAGGTTGTTTCCAGGTTCTCACTATTACAAATAATGCTGCTATGAACATAGTTGAGCAAATGTCCTTGTAGTGTGATTGAGCATCCTTTGGGTATATGCCCAAGAGTGATATTACTGGATCCTGAATAGGTTAATTTCCACTTTCTGAGAAACCACCATACTGATTTCCAGAGTGGTTGTATAAATTTGCATTTCCACCAGCAATGGAAGAGTGTTCCCCTTACTGCACATCCTCTCCAGCATAAGCTGTCATTTGTATTTTTGATCTTAACCATTCTGACTTGTATAAGATGGTATCTCTGAGTTGTTTTGATTTGCATTTCCCTGATGGCTAAGGATGTTGAACATTTCCTTAAATCCTTCAGCCATTTGAGATTCTTCTGTTGAGAATTCTCTGTTTAGTTCTGTACCCCCATTTTAATTGGATTGTTTGGAATTTTGATGTTTAATTTATTGAGTTCTTTATATATTTTAGAGATCAGTCCTCTGTCTGATGTGGGGTTGGTGAAGATCTTTTTCCATTCAGCAGGCTGCCTTTTTGTCAGGTTGATCAATGGAATCAAATTAAAGACCTGGATATTAACCCACACACCTGTGAACACTTGGTTTTTGACAAAGAAGCTGAAATTATAGGATGGAAAAAAGAAAGCGTCTTCAAGAAATGGTACTGGCATAACTGGATGTCAACATGTAGAAGAATGCAAATAGATCCACAAAACTCAAGTCCAAATGGATTAAAGACCTCAATATAAATCTGACCACACTGAACTCTGATAGAAGAGAAAGTGGAAAGTAGCCTTCAATGCATGGGCACAGGAGACCATTTCCTAAACATAACACCAGTAGTATAGACACTGAGAGCAACAAATAAATGAGATCTCCTGAAACTGAGAAACTTCTGTAAAGGACACAGTCAATAAGTCAAAAAGGCAGCCTACTGAATGGGATTCTTTGTGAATTTTATATCATGCACCTTAATACCACTCATCTCCCCAACCTTTCATATCCTCCCTCCACCCTTGCAACCTTCCCCCAAAACAAAACAAAAATAAAAAATTATTAAAAATAAAGATGAAACAAACAAAAACAAACAAACAAAAGTCCTCTTACCGTGGAAGCTGCAGTGTGTTATGGTCACCCAGTGTGTCACCCAGTCCACTCTTTTGTCCAAATATCTTTCCTTGCAAATGTTTGTTACCGTGAGTCATTGGACTGGTTCGAGGCTTCTGGCTTCTGCTACACTATCAATACTGGGTCCTGGATGGGACTCCTCTCCTCTCCTGTTGTTGCCTTGTGCCATGGAGATCCTACAGCTTTGGTTCTGCAAGGCCATGCCTTCATGCTTTCCAGAAGTTCTTTGGTGGAGTAAATGTCGAGGTGAGCCAACTCAAAGCCCTGGGCCTATGTAGTAGCTGAGTTGGTCATGCCACCTGCTCTTCTGCACCCACACCACCAGGGCCAGCTCTTCTGCTTTGCCCGTGTGAGCGGGAGGGCCAGCTCTCTGGCCTGTGGTAGCTGACAGTGGGCAGGACCAGCTCTTCCACTCTCACCTCTTTGGGACTGCTCTGGTAAGGGGTGGGACAAAGTCATCCAAATGTCAAAGCCAACAAGGATCAGGGCTGGCTCTCCTGTTTGCATGCTACCAGGGTCAGCTCTATGGGTATTGCCCCATAGAGATTCAGGATCTGCTTTCCTGAGTGCTGCAGCCAGGGAGAGGTAGGGCCAGTTCTTTTGCACGAACCCAATGAGGGGTGAGGCCAACTGTCCTGAATCCATACCTCTAGGGCCACCATGCTGCTCAGGTGGAGGGCAGGACCATCTTTCCTGCACCCACATCACTGTACTACCAGAAAGGGTTGAGAGTTCTCCCATACTCATGCCCTCAGGATCAGCTCTCCCACCCACTCCACCAGGGCCAGTCTTATTGTGCTGCCCAGGTGAGGTGTGGGGCCTACTCTCCTGAGTACTATAGCTAGCGAGGGGTAGCCTCAGCTCACCAGCCGGTCACCTTTGGGGCTAGCTCTCCCATAGCTGCGCTTCACCATTGTCTTTTTAATGTAATAAAATTCTGATCTTGTCAACTTCACATTTTTCAATGACTTTCTATCTTTAAGGTATAAAATAAAACTCCCTGGTCTGGTTTTTATACTCAGTTACACAATGCCCTCCTCTGCTCAGTTTATCCTTCTGCACTTTCTTCTCACTTCTGGAATTCTCCCAAGGTCTATCCCTCTAGTCAGGTCCTATGCAGCTTTCCTCATCTCTGAGGTTAGCTGCTCTGTCAATAACCCAGGGACACACTGCTTGCCTGTAATTGCCAAGCCATGTACTTGCAATACTTGTTGCAGCTTTGCCTTCTGACTCAGGTGTTCTCTGGGAATGTAGACAGTAATTTTCAATGCCTGCCAGGTCTTTTGCTGACTTAAACAGTACCTTGATTTGGATTTTTATGGCCTTTTTTGTGTTACTCTGATCTTGCTTATATGGAGAATGGGTCACCACAGCCAGTGCCTGCATACTGTCCTTTTCTGGCTCTGCTCCTTCATCACCCTGGTCTTCTGATGAGATGGGATAACAGTGCTCTCACCCATTGTGCCGCTGTGCTGTGTATACAGCGAGGTAATTGACATGTGGGGAAAGGCACAAGCTGAGACAACTCTCAGGCATTGCAGTTCCATTAGCTAAGGAGAGTGAGAGACTTGCTTGGGTTTGGATTTGGTGCCCCAGGGACTGTCTCTCCTGAGCCTTTGTCCTTGCAGGAGCTGAGTCCTAGCATAATCACCAGCTCATTATATTATGCCCCACAAGCTTTTAGCAGATCAAATGACTATGCACAGTGAATGATTCCTGACTCCTGTGAGGACCCATGTTCATTTCTACATTTCACTGGGAGGAAGGGCGCATGAGGTAATGTTTCCTAGTTGATTGACTTTTGAGAATATGCAGGGAGCCTTATCTTTATTTACAATTTTTGGAAATCACGTATTTCTATTGCCCTCTTGCACTGGCTGCTTTTGTGTGTCAACTTGACACAAGCTAGAGTCATCAGAGAGGAAGAAACCTCAGGTGAGGAAATGCCTCCATGAGATGCAGCTGAAAGGCATTTTCTCATTTAGTGATCAATGGAGGAGGGCCCAGCCCATGGTGGGTGATGCCATCCCTAGGCTGCTGGTCCTGGGTTCTATAAAAGCTGGCTGAGTAAGCCATGGAACAAACCAGTAAGGAACAGCTCTCCATGACCTCTCCATTAGCTTCTGCCTCCAGATTCCTATCCTGACTTACTTCAGTAATGAACAGCAATGTGGAAGTGTAAGCCAAACACACCCTTTCCTCCCCAGGCTGCTTTTCTGTCACAGTGTTTCACCACAGCAATAGAAACCCTAACTAGAAACCTTTGTTCAGAGTGGAATGGACTTAGATTTGCCACATCATGTGCTGACTTTCAATCTGATCAATTACTCCCCCCCGCCACCAAGGCCTTAGCCTTTTTGTTTCTTAATTTATGTGAATGTTTTGCTTATTAATATGTATGTAGTGCAAGTGTGCCTGGTGCCCATAGGGGCAGAGGGTGGTGCTAGATCTTCAGCAACTGGAGCTACAGATATTTTTAGCCACCGTATGAAGACTGGGAACCAAACCTGGGTCCTCTGCAAGGGCAGGAAGTATCCTTAACCACTGAACAGTCTTTCCAGCCCCTAAACACGCATTTTATTCATCATTATTATTAATTACTTGTGCTGCTGGGTATTGAACCTAGGACCTCCTGTATACTAGGCAAGTGGTCTACATGCCCTGAAAAGCTTTTGATATGTGTATAAAGTGTTAAAAATCATTAAATTTGTTGGCCCATTGTTTGTATAGGAAATAGCCTCTCAGAATAATTTTTTTTTACTAAGATAAGATTGTGTTTGCATTTTATTTTATACAGGTGGCAATGTTAGCTTTACTAAACTGGAATTTTCAAACTGTTTAAATAGAATTTCAGATCATCTATAGAAAGAGATTAGGGTCTTGACTTTCTTTCCATTGTATTTCTCAGGGACTTTTGAAAAATTGTGTTTTGAAAAATTGTAGTGTACCTAGTTTTGAAAATTTTCTCATTTAGGGTTGATGAGATGGTTCAGCATGTGAAAGTGCTAGCCATAAAGATCTGACTCTAATCCCTGGGATTCACTTGGTAGAAAGAAAGAACCAACTCTTTCAAGTTGTACTCTGACCTCTGTATGTTCACCATGAGTCCAGTATACACATATGTATACACACATGCACAGAAAGAAATTAGTAAGTACATAGTAAAGTATTCAAAAGAAAGTTTCCTTTTGAATAAATACTTTAGTAGTTCTTGGTTTCTAGAGTTGTTTGAAACAGAAAGGACAGCAGAACTGGCAGCCCTGTCCTCAGTGTGACAAACTGAACAGTGTGGAGGCCCAATCTTTGCCCTGTCGAGAACCACTGGCAGCTCTGCCCAATGCTCATGATCCATCCTGGTGTTTCATTGCTTTGTCACAGCAGTGCTCCTTTTAGTTTAAACCCAGTTTTTGTTTTTTCAGACCACGCCATTCCTAGTGATGAAGACGTGCTTAGTATCCCCCCGCCCATAAACAACTCTAGATCATTACCTCTGTCTGTTAGCACTGCCACTCTCCTAATTCAGGCACTGCTGTGTCTCACTGGACTGTAACTCCAGCTTTCGAAGCTCTCCTGCTCCTCTTGTCTGTCTGCTGCAGAGAACTAACAACTTCATAGTCTAGCTGTGTGCTGCATACTCTCAAGAGAGACATGTCTCTGGCTTCTGGGATGCTTCATGGGCTAGTGTCTGAGCTTGCTGCTTTTTTTGTCTGGACCTGTACATTAGAAAGTATGTTCTGCTGAGAATTCTTTGAATCCTAAAATAGTGGTGACTTAAGTGAAAAGAGGTTTATTTCTCTCACACATTAAAGAAGACTAGATGTGGGCAGGCCATGGCTTGCAGGGTAGCCTCACAGGCCTCCTCCTGTCCTACTCCTACTCCTCTGCAGGTCATGTGGCCTCTACAACCAAGGTGAGCACTCAAAGTACAGCTGATACCTTTGCATTCTGGCCAGTAGGTATGAGGGAAGAGGAAGCTGGTCTCTGAAGTTTAGTGTTGCCTCCTGGAAGGTACTAGCAATACTTCCCTCCGTGTTACTGATTAAAGCTATGGCTGAAACTGACAGCCATGTGGAGTTGTGAAAAAGCCTGAAGAGGTCTTTTAACCAGGCTGCCCTGCTGTAAAATTTAGGGCCCCTGGCCCATAGCAGCCCTTTCCCACCTAACACTGTGACTACAACCTGTTGGGAATGACTGTGAATGTCTTACTGGACCTTTTCTGCATCCTCAGTAGTGACAGTGCATTGGCCCTTCTTTGTGTACAGCAGTGTGGAGCAGTGGAAAAGCTTTATGGGTTTAATATAATAGTTGAATTGATTTGTGTTGAACCTCTTCTCTACACGGTGGGCTGAAAGTCTAAGTACAGAAGTGCACAGCATGCAAGCTGTATTTAAAGCCATAGTCTAGCTGTCCCTTTTAAATTGTAGACTTTTGTGTTGAGCTGATTATTCAGCATCATCCCTTGAGGGTCTCACAGGTGTGACCATCATGTATGACCAGCTCCAAATTAGAACTCTAGATTTTACCTCCTCCTCTAAACTTTAAAAGATGCCCCCACCAATGTGGCTGTCAAAGTCATAAATCTGGAAATAACCCTTCACTGCTCATATGCAGTGACCCTAAAGTTCTCATATAAAATTGCCATTGGTCAGCCAGTTCAACTGCAACATATATCTTAATTCTATAGTGCCTGTATCACAGCTCTGTCCTCATACCTGAACTCTGCAGCACCTCTTCACTGGTCTTTCTCTACCCACTCCCAATCTGCTCTGATCTTGCCCTGAGCTGTGCCACCTTTGCACCCAGACTCCTGTTGTTTCCAGGCTTAAATTCAGGACTCACGTGTCCTGCAAGGACCCACCTGATTTTACTCCTGTTGTTCCTCATTCTCATCTATGCATAATCCATTCTTTCCTCTGCCTTCTGATTTACTTTCTGGTCTTTGACAATAATCAAGGTCATACATGAAGAACTTCCTGCTTCTACCCTTTCTTCCTTTGCCATTCCTCATACCCTTTGCTACTCCTGCACATGCCATCCTGTGTCTTGATATAGATGTCATTTCTTTACAAGCCTTTCCCTAACCTCTAAATCATATTTCCCTTTCCTTCCCTTTTCAGGACTGTTTTCCTTAGAATTGTCACAATTTATCATTTATATTTACAGAGTGATTACTTACTAAGACCATTTCCACATTTGTGTATGCAAGTTTCTTGAGGTTTTAGAACATATTTCTCCTACTAAAAATGGAATCCTTAATACCAAGTACTCAATAAATATATATCTCAAATAAACAAATTAACAAATTACTTCAGATTAAGCAGTGCATTATCTTTCATTAAACTGGCATCTTAATTCATTGGAGTGAGACTTAATTGCTGCCGATATGTTAAGGGAAATCACTTTTCCAACTTAGTGTGTGCTTCATTTTTAATGATTTATATGTCTGTGATTCTCAGCTGCAGCACTGTAAACATCTGTAAATTATTTGAATGTAACTTTGAACAAAGCTTTATTTTTCCCATGATGACCTTTTGAATAGAGAACCTGGAAAGGTTGTCTTCAGGTATGATGGAAGGAAGTCATGGGCCCACTTCCTTCTTGGCCTTTCATTTTACATGTATCCTGATATAACTTCTGGAATGCCAGACATGCTGTTGTCAGCATGGAACCTGAAGTGATAGTCACCTTGAGATGGGGCTGTCTATGTCCATCCGAAAAACCCGGGGTTTGGGCTGTCATGGAGAAACTGGTTTCAGATGAGTATGGTTACATGGCCTTTAATCCCAACCCCCAGGAGGTTGAACAAAAGATTAAAAGTTCAAGGTTAGCCTCAGCTCCTTACCAAGAAAATAGACAACATAATGAGAGAAAAGAAAATCAGTTTTTTCACCACTCTGACTTGGTTGCTAACTTTTTAAGTCTAAATCCTTAAATATCAGATATCTAACTAGTGTCTAATTATAATTTTGTCTTCTGTTTTTCTTTCAATGAATTGTGTTAATCTGTAAAAAACAGATTAACAGAAAACTGGTAAAGTATGTCATGTAACGAAATCAGCCCTCGTGTGTGTGTGTGTGTGTGTGTGTGTGTGTGTGTGTGTGTATTTGTTTTCTTTCAGATTTTTTTAAAAATGTCCTGGAAGCATCTGGTGACCTTATTTATTTATTTATTTATTTATTTGCATCCTGAGTTATTGCTCTAAGATAAAAGATAGTCTTGGGTGATTATCTTTCTTTTACTGATAGAGAGGCCGTTTACCATGGGAAAGTTTGTTTTTTCTTTCTGGAAGACTGAAAATCCTGCATTCAGTAGCACTATGGTGGGAGGATTTCAGCAGAGATAGAAACACACAGTTGATCATTCTGAGTTTGAGACCACAGCAGTGTTTCCAGACCTGCCCAGAAGAGGCTGCCAGTCATGAAAAGGAGTTATGTTTTTATTTGGGCCTTGGAAATGTCTTGATGTACAAGTCTTTCTTAGCTCCCTGTGAATTGATTATAGACCCCTGTTAATTGTTAATTAGATGTTTAGTATGTTAGTAATGTTAAGTAGATCAAATGTACCGTGCTAAGACCAGGTGCTTAGTGTGAACACAGATGCAACATGATTTGACTTATCCAAATGGCCCAACTTCTATGCATAGTCCTCTTTTGTGAAAGAAATGGTATGGAGTATTTGACCGCCAAGAAACTTTCTAATATGAATTTAAAGATCTCTGTGTACCCAATGGATGTGCAGCTAATTGGTTCCTTTTCTCTTTTTTTTCTCTCTGACTTAGGAAGAGAAGATTTTAGTGCTCCAGTTACAAAAGATGAGAACACCCCCATGTCACAGGACACAAGAGCCTTACCTGAGAAGTCATTGCAGAAATCAGCAAAGGTCATTTCCTAAAGTTTTTTCTACTTGTCACTTGGGATGCTCATCAGAACTGTAGTTGCTTGGTTAATCAGAAAGTCAGTAGAACCCATAAATTATGGCAAGTGAATAGGACTTTTGTAACTATAAGCATATGAGTATGTATTTATTCAATGATTTGGGATGTTAGTGGCATTTTGGGTATAGGAGCAAACATAGTTGACTCTTGCTCTTGGTGGCACACATGCTGTAAGTACAAGAGATAAAGTAAAGCCACAGTGTGAGATTGCCTGTACCAGAGACATCCATCAGTGTTCACTCTGGGGATCCCATAACCACACTCCAATGAACTTGCTGAGAGGAGCTCTCTTGTCTGTCAACATGAGGAGTTTGTACATTGTTGGATAATATGTATCCTGCTGTTGCTCATGAAGTTACCTGGAGCTTCATCTCACTAAGCATTCTTAGGGATAACTCTGTTAAGACATAGGTAAGTATTGCTATTATGACTGGGTGGCCTGGGTGCTGGATCCAGTTTGTCTTCCTCTTCTGACAGTTCTTTGGTTGTCTCCTATTTTTGGCATGAAGGTTGTCTAAAATATCACTCCATATCAGCCGTGTATTGTATATATACATATATGTGTATATATGCACACATATTTATATTTATACATTATACATAATATACATGTGGCAAAGCTATACCTGTTTGTCTCACCTGTGCAGTATTTAAATTTTTTACTTCATGGTTTTTATTAAACAATATTTATGTAAAAATTATACTTTTTGCTTCTCTTGAAAAATTAAACTCTGACTGCACTGAGCCATGGTCCTCTATGATTGTAGTGAGAGCTGGGTAGAGGTAGCCTCTGTTCATGAAACTTCTATCTGTAATTTCCTGCCACCCTTTACCCATGCTTATCTCTTCCCTTCTCTCTTGAATAATGTTTCATAATGAATTGTGTCTAAAGTTATAAGGAAAAATAGCATGTACTTGCAAAATTATGTGGAGTTAGAGCCATTCCCAGGGCAACTGACATTGTGTACATAATGTGTAATGCTCAGGTGCTCTCTATTCTTTAGAGGTATCAAAAATTAAATGGAAAATCAAGGGATTTCAGTTCAGATATGATGGCATGAACTTGTTTTTTTCCCCTCTTATTAAACTTAACTATAAATCTGGGAAAGAATATAGTGAGAGGTGATCAGAAGAGGGCTAGAAAGGGAGAATGAACCTGATGTGAGATGTCCTTCTGAAGCTGCTTTGGCCTATGGCAGGGCAGAATATAGCCAGATTGGAAGAGATATATATAGAGAGTGGGCAGTTAGAGAGACACCACGTAGCTGCCGAAGAAGAAAGATGTTCAGAAACTTTCCAGTAATCCACAGCCTGGTAGTGATACACAAATTAATAGAAATGGGTTAATTTAAGATGTAAGAGTTCATTAACAAGAGACCTGAGCTAATAGGCCAAACGGTTGTAATTAATATAGTTTCTGTGTCTGGGCGGTTGGGAAATGAACGAGCAGTCTCCGTTTACATGAACCAGTTAGGAACCCTAAAAATAAAGAAAGTAAATAGTGGCAGGGATCTCACAGCCTCCCAGTCAGAGGGTGACATATGCTGTGCTTCTGAATCCAGCCAAACAATAGGAGATGGGCCAGGGAGATTCCATGTCTGACATGAAACTCTTCAGAAATACCAGGCAATCCTGGCAGCACTTGCAGAGGAAATTGGCTAGGAGTCCTGGATAGCAAATGGCTAGGGGCAAGGGCTCTCCTTTCACCTCAGGCGCTTAATTTCTCTCCCTACCAAGAGACAGCAGGCATCTGACTGGCTCTAACTCAAGAGATGACATGAGAAGCACTAGGCTCAGGAAGCCTTTTATCCTAGGGCTGGAGATTCCCCCTTTTAACTTAGAGGTACCAGGCGCTGGAGACCACAGTGAAAAGAGTTTTATCCCAGTAAGTGGCTTGGCATGGAAAGCTCCCTTCTCCTCATCTAGAGAACTTGACCATTGGCCTATAAGACCCTTTCTCAATAGACTTATGATCTCTATGACCTGGGGATTCCTTTCTTGTACTTAGAGATGCTGAGCAGCCAGGTAGTCCCAGCGAGGGAGATACTACTGTAATAACATACTCCAAATTGGGATGACTCTGTCCTTGAAAGCTGGAGATAGCCCTTTTGTACTTCCAGGTGGTCTAACCTGGGAGATTCCCTTCTACCTCACAGAAAAATGTAGTAGACAGCAACAAAAGTTCAGTGTTACTGTATAAACAAAACCTATCAAAACGATATTGAAAACAGAGTTATTATTAGAACTGAAGTGTTCCAATAAACTAAATTGGCTAAAATTCAATGAGATTTCTGCCTGTCTGTGAGAGGTTTGAGTAGGACTCACGGTCTCTTAAGGTAATAGCCAAAAGGTCTAAAATACAATAGAGACTCCTTAAGAACTATACCAAGAGCCAAAACAATCGTATTAAATGAGAAAAGATGTTCAGTTGATAACAGCCTCAAGATACTGGGTTGTCCAACAAGAGCCCAATAAAGATTTTCAACAGCCAGGCCAGCAACCTCCACAGGAACAGGCCTGAGCCAGGGACATCTTCAGGAGCAGACCCAAGCCACATGATCTTTATGGGAGCAGGCCTGAGTCAGCAACCTCCGACCTCTGACCTCTGTGGGGGCAAGCCTGAGCCAGTGAACTCCAGGTCTAAACAAGCAACCTCTGTAGGAGCAGGCCCCAAATCCTTCTGGGAGCACCGAGTGACCTCTAAAAATGCCGAGCTACCTCTGGGGTGACTGGAACCATGGTCCAGCATCCACCACGAGGAGCAACCATGTGAGCTTTGGATCCTCTGGCACCTGGAAGAGTGATCACCAGAGACACAGCCCCAACTACATTATTCAGAGGAAAAAATGGTCAGACAAGATAAGAACACACTTAACACCACAAAGAGCAATACAGCACCACCAAAAACTAGTGGCTCTTTAACAGGCAAGAATAGAGCACCACAATACAGATGAAGCAGAAGAAAATAACTTTAACATTCTCCTAAAGCTATAGGAGAATGTTTGAGACCCTTAAAGAGGGAATGAAAAATTCTCTCAAAGAAATGGAGGAAAAGACAAACAAAAAATTGGAAGACACCAACAAGTCCCTTAAAGAAAACCAAGAAAAAAACAATCAAACAGCTGAATGATTCAAGACCTGAAAATTGAAATACAGACAATAAAGAAAACATAAACAGAGGGAATTTTGGAAATGGAAAATATGGGAAAATGGTCAGGAACCACAAATGTAAACATAAACAGCAGAATACAAGAGATGGAAGAAAGAATCTCAAACTTAGAAGACACGATAGAGGAAAATAAGATCCATCGGTCAAAAAAACATTAAATGTAACAAAAACTTAACAAAATATTCATGAAATATGGGGCAGCATGAAAAGATCAAACCCAAGAATAATAAGGATAGAAGAAGGAGAAAAGTCCACTTCAGAAGCTCAGAAAATATATTCAACAAAATCAAAGAAAAAAGCTTTCCCAGCCTAAAGAAATATATACCTATGAAGATACAAGAAGCTTACAGAACACCAAATAGACTGAATCAAAAAAAGTTCCCTTGCCATATAATAATCAAAACACTAAACATACAGAATAAAGAGAGAATATTAAGAGCTGCAAAGAAAAAAGGCCAAGTAACATGTAAAGACAGACCTATCAGAATTACACCTGACTTCTCAATGGNATAATCAAAACACTAAACATACAGAATAAAGAGAGAATATTAAGAGCTGCAAAGAAAAAAGGCCAAGTAACATGTAAAGACAGACCTATCAGAATTACACCTGACTTCTCAATGGAAACAATGAAAGCCAGAAGATCCTGGTCAGGTGCTACACAGACATTAAGAGACCATGGATGCCAGCCCAGACTACTATGCCCAGTGAAACTTTCAATCAGCATAGACAGACAAAACAAGATATTCCACAACAGAACCAGATTTAGCCAATACCTAGCCATAAACCCAGCCCTACACAAAGTACTAGAAGGAAAACTCCAACCCAAGAAATTTAGCTACATCCACAAAAACATAGACAATAGATGATCTCACAGCAGCAGATTCTAAAAAGGGAAAAACACACACAATAGCATCACTAACAATGAAAACTAAAATAACAGGGTAATAGCAATAATAATAGCAATCACTGGTCATTAATATCTCTTAATATAAATGGACTTAACTCACCTATAAAAAGACACCGCTAACAGATTGGATACGAAAACAGAATCCATCATTCTGCTGCATACAAGAAACATACCTCAATCTCAAAGGCAGACATTGCCTCAGAGTAAAGGGTTGGGAAAAAGGTTTTCAATCAAATGGACCTAAGAAACAACCTGGTGTAGCTATCCTAGTATCTTACAAAATAGACTTCAAACTAAAATCAATCAAAGGAGAAAAAGGACATTTCATATTAGTCACAGGAAAAATCCATCAAGAGAAAATCTCAATACTGAACATCTATGCCCCAAATACAAGGTCATCCTTATATGTAAAAGAAACACTACTAAAGCTTAAATCACACATTAAGCCCCACACACTAATAGTGGGAGACTTCAACACTCCACTCTCACCACTGGAATGGTCTGACAATCAGAAAATTAACAGAGAAATAAGGGAACTAACAGATGTTATGACTCAAATGGANTCATATTAGTCACAGGAAAAATCCATCAAGAGAAAATCTCAATACTGAACATCTATGCCCCAAATACAAGGTCATCCTTATATGTAAAAGAAACACTACTAAAGCTTAAATCACACATTAAGCCCCACACACTAATAGTGGGAGACTTCAACACTCCACTCTCACCACTGGAATGGTCTGACAATCAGAAAATTAACAGAGAAATAAGGGAACTAACAGATGTTATGACTCAAATGGACTT
>LOEQ01007755.1:45999-56195 GCA_001685075.1 Bramus lutescens | reverse complement strand
ATATTTAGTCTACCTGTCTCGGCAGGATGAGAAGATAGATTCCCCGGGTGGCATCCAGAAAGCTAAAGAGGTAAAAGGCCGCTTTTTGCTGTGTAGGTGGCTTTGCCAAACCCAAAGGCAAGCCTCAAGGTGGAAAGGTCTGTTGTAACCATGCACAGAAAACCTTAACTAAGACAGTGATAATTAGATTGACTCACAGGATGTGGTCTGCATAGCCCAACAATGGCTGTCTCACACTGGAGAGTCTATGAGTGTAGACAGAGGTTTCTGTCCTGCTGTTCAGTCCCAAAGAAACACACAGAAGGCTACATTAATTATAAACTGGTTGGTCTATTAGCTCAGGCTTCTTATTAGCTAATACTTACATCTTAAGTTAGTCCATAATTCTTGTCTGTGTTAGTCATGGGGCTTGGTACCTTTTATCAGTGAGGCATTCTCATCTTGCTTCCTCTTGGTCTGGGTGATGACTGCAGACTGAGCCTTTCCTCTTCCCAGAAAACTCCTATTCTGGTCACCTGCTTATACTTCCTGCCTGGCTACTGGCCAATCAATGTTTTATTAAACCAATACAAGTGACAAATCTTTACGAGACCATTGTCCCACAGCACTATCCTCCCCCCTTTTTTCAAAACAAAAACTCTGAATCTAATCTGCTTTGTTTAGCTTTCTTCCTGGCCATTATTCATAACAACTTGTAACCAACATGCTAAACAGAGACAAACATCCATAATCCATTTTTTGGGAATATGGGTATAGTTTTCCAGGCTACTTCCTGCTGAATGGGGGCACTGATAATCTTATGGGGGCCTAAAGAAAATTTAAGATTATGGTCAAGTCTTGATTGGAATATTCTGTGAGTCTTGATCATCTCAGCTAAACAGTCTTGAGGCTGTTCTAGATGTAGAATTCAGAGGAAACTCCAACAGAGATCCTCTGAAATGTTGGATCATCTGGGCCATCCACTACTATCAGAGATTTTTTTTCAGGGGGGTCTTCCTTGAGTAAACCTGATTTTTCTTCACCCAGAATGAGTAAATGTTTTTATTTACTGTGGAAACAAAAGCAAAACCTCTTCTCCAAAGTAACCTATCTTTTGACTTAAAATTTGAAGTCAAAATATATATGTTATAATAATTATAATCAAATGTTATTTAGCAGCTGTTCTTTCTTCTTCAGCCATCAAACAATTCAAAGACAACACAGTATTCTCTGTGTATTTTTCATCTTTATGTGGCTCTATTTTAAACTCTATGTCTTTTCTATTTCTTTTTAATTTTTGTTTTTTGAGACAGCATTTCTCTGTGTATCTTTGATTGTCCTGGAACTCACTCTGTAGACCAGAATGTCCTTGAACTTACAGAGATTTGCCTGCTTCTGACTCACAACTGCTGGTATTAAAGGTTGTGCCCCACACCCAACTACTCTCTTTCTTTTTGTTTTTTAAAGGACTATCCTTTTTCTTTTCTCTCCCAATCCTACATATATTTTTAAACATACTGTAAACCATTTAGAGTTTTTTCTCTAAATTTATCTTTACTATATCTCTCTCTTTTTCTGACTACATGAGTCTTTAATTTGCTAAGTGATATGGCTAGGATTAAAGCTATGGCTTTGACAGCTGGATCCACCCCATTCTTTAGCTTTCTGAGAGTCTAGCTTCATGGCAGAGGTACTGGTGAGAGCCATGTTTAGTGCCACAACTCTATNGTTTCTGTCCCACCTGGTCCCACAGCCATTCAGTCCCAAAGAAACACACAGAAGACTACATTAATTATAAACTTGTTGGCTTATTAACTCAGGCTTCTTATTAACTAATTCTTACATCTTAAATTAATCCATAACTCTTGTCTGTGTTAGCCACATGGCTTGGTACCTTTTATCAGTGGGGCATTCTCATCTTGTTTCCTCTTGGTCAGGGTGGCAACTGTAGACTGAGCCTTTCCTCTTCCCAGAACTCTCCTATTCTGGTTACTCCACCAATACTTCCTGCCTGGTTGTCCCACCTATACTTCCTGCCTGGCTACTGGCCAATCAGTATTTTATTACACCAACACAAGTGACAAATCTTTACAGGGTACAAGGCCATTGTCCCACAGCACGTGAGGCTGGATGTCTCAGCAGTCCCAGTCTGGCCCTGAAAACTGAAGGGTTCCTGGAAAGCTGCTGCTCTTAGTCTGCATTGGAATCCTGAAGAAGTTGATTCTGATCATGTGAAGGGGTGCTGCAGCAGCAGGATAGATGAACTTGCCAGCGAGAGTGAGGGCAAGCAGGAAGAAAGCAGAGTTCCCTTCTTCCATGTCCTTTTATGTGGACTNCCCAGTCTGGCCCTGAAAACTGAAGGGTTCCTGGAAAGCTGCTGCTCTTAGTCTGCATTGGAATCCTGAAGAAGTTGATTCTGATCATGTGAAGGGGTGCTGCAGCAGCAGGATAGATGAACTTGCCAGCGAGAGTGAGGGCAAGCAGGAAGAAAGCAGAGTTCCCTTCTTCCATGTCCTTTTATGTGGACTGTCACCAGAAGATGCCACACACCCATTTAAGGTGGGTCTTCCTGCTTCAAATAATCTGATCAAGAAAATCCCTCACAGGAGTGCCCAGCAGCTTGGGTTTTAGTTGATTCCAGATGCAGTCAAGTTGACAACCATGATTAGCCATCATGTTGAAACAACAAATTAAAATAGATTCAGCAGTTAATAGCTTATTACTATACCTGTTAATAGATATTTATTCAACATTTATAATTAGAGAGGTTTTGTTTGTTTATTTGGAAGTTCAGGGTATGGTCCCAGGTCTCACACATGCCAAGCAAGCTCCCTACAGCTGAGGTCCAACTCACACCCTCACTTACTAGGCCTTGCTCATTGTGATGCTGTATTCTGAAGCACTTTACTTTCCTAAATATTTATTAATGGACTATTTTTATAGCCAGATATGCCTTTAGACATTTACTTCATAGACATTCTTGTGAAGTTTTGTTTATAGAACTGCTCAGAGAGAACGAGAACTACTCTGACCTCACAGAACTGGAGCAATTTTAACAGCAGCAGCACAAGGTTATTTGGGTTTGGGCTTTGCTGCAAAATGATGGATTGTGTTCTGTTGTGTCCTATGTGGCTCTGACGCTTGCAACAGTTATCTAAAAATAGATGCATGCAGGTTGTCTGAAAGAGGGGATCCAGCTAGAAGAGCCCAATTCAAAGTGTGAGACTCACGGATACAAAGTAAGTTATTATTTTTTGATTCACAGCAAGTGAGGGATGACAGGCACACCCAGTACACCCATAACTGACACTGGTATATACATCCACAGATGCACGCTTCATCGTGTGGGTGCCTTCCTGGTGCTTGAGAGATGTGTCTATTCCTGTTGTCTACTCTGGTTCCCATTTTGGCTGAAGAGCTACAGCCTGTGCACTACAAGCATAGCCACACCCTCTCACTTCCACAGGGCTATCTGTCTAGAATTTAAATAGGCAGGCAGTTTTTTGACTTCAGGCAGCTAACTTAAACCAGTTATTGACTGAAAAACTGTGATCCAATATAACTGGGCAACATCCAGCACTTTCTTTGCCAATGGAAAATGGATGTGCTCGAGTGAGCTACACACAAATCTCTTCAGAGAGTTAGGTCTTAAATTTTGGGTTGGTAAACAAAATAAATGCCATTATTATTATTGCTGTTATTGTAGGCAAGCCTATTACTTAACAGTCATGAGGTTATTTTCTTAGATGCTATAGGTCAATTATTCTCAGTTACAATACATAGTACAGAAGGCAATTTGGGGGAGGAGTGACGCCCAGCAGTCAAGGTTTGCTCCCGGGCTCTAGTGATTCCCCAGGGATGGGCACCCCTGTGGATGTCCTCTGGTCACGAGTGACTCCAGGGAACTCAACTCAACTGCACCTGCCTTACATCACTTGTTTTCCAGTAAAGCTTTCTGTTCTTCTCTGTAAGACTAGAGAGGCAGTTCTGGGAAAGGTCTGAATGTCTGGTGAGCGTGGCAGAGCTAGAGAAAAGTCGTTTCTTACGTGATGCCTGTGTATGTAATACTCTCATTGTAGTTCATAACACTGAATGATTTGTGCTAATGGTCCAAAACCTGATGGCCTTTACTTTAAGCCATATAGTGTTTCTCTGTGTCCCCCAACCACCTACCCTGCCCAATACTAGCTACTTAATGTAATTAGAGCAAGCACACATGCCTCGTATATGGTTAACAAGCCTCAGCCCATCGTTGGACGTGTTCCCAAATTCCTAAGAAGAAAACCTGGCACCTGATATTTATCGCTGAAAGCTATGACTTGGATAATCTACATGACCTTTGTGAAGTGCTGGTCGAGAGTGAAGAGCAAAGAAGCAGCGCAGTCACCGAGCACACAAAAGCCATAATTCATTAAGCTACAAATAATGAAGGATACTCCCCTACCACATAGGACTGACCCCTGATGAATTGGACCTCATTACTCATCCAGCTGGAGGCTATGCTCTCAAGATGTCTGTGGGAGTTTGTCTAAAATCCAGGGCTCTTTGAATAGCAATTTGCACCTTTAAAACTCGCCCCGGCAATTATTCTTAAGTGGCCATCTGGTATCCACCTACCCAATTGTCACCTTTAAACAGTTAATTGAGAAGTTTCATTATTCACGTTTTTGGCACATGTATTTTCAATTACAGGCACAAGCCTTTCACTACTAGAATTTTTTGGTGTGCCAAAAGTGGAGTATATGGTACAGCTAGATTTGGTGCTTTTCTTTCCAGTAGGGCCATGAAGTAGATTTTAGGATCACATGTTCACAGAAATGTCAAGGTCACCCTAGGGTCAATGTCATCTAACACAAAGTCCCTTTTCCTACCTCCTAGACCAGCCAGTTCTTCCTCCCTGAAGGTCCATGGGCTCCTTGGAGGGCCTTGGCAGAGTGGAGGAGGCTTTGTTGCTTTCAAGAGAGGATCTTTTAGGATCAAAGGGAGCATTCACTCTTCCCCCAGATCATCTGTGTCCTGGGCTCACAAAAGACCACGTCTTCTTTCCCACTCTGAGATCATCCTGAAGCAAGCTCTCTGTAGGTAGCAAGGGAAGGGGGCCATGGGGAAGACTACAGGCTGCTCACTTGTTTCAGTGAGAACAGAAACTGGGGTTGAACAGGGAGATTCAGGGTGTTTGAGTCACCCTTCTGCTGCTGTGACCAAATGCCATGACCAAGGCAGCTTACCAACAAAAGTGTTGATTTGGGCTCAGGGTTCTGGAGGGAGGGATAAGAGTTCTCCATCATGGTGGGGAAGCAAGTCAATGGGAACAGGAAGCTGGGAGGTCACACCCTCAATCACAAGCACAAAGCAGAAAGAGGGACCAGGAAGCTTTGCTTTGGGAGATGTATTTCCTCCAGTCTAGCTGCACCACCTACACCTCCCCAAACAGTGCCAACAACCCACTACCAAGTATTCAAATACCCAAGCCTATGGGGGATGTTTCTCATTCAAACTACCATGAAAGATTGACAAGGCAAAATCTAGAACACTGAGGAACATGGCTACGGAATATGACCAAGTTGGATAGGGAAGAGGAGGGGCAGGGCTCTGGATAGTAAAGGCCAGCCAGCTGCACCCCCCTCATGAGCTGTTGAGGGGCTTATGCAAGAAAGACCACAGCTACATCTCGGTGGCTGGGATAGAGTTAGCCCCCTGCCATGATAAAACCATGATCTGATAATGTAGATGTGAGAACAAAGAGGTAGTCTTATTAACAGATGCAAAACACCTGCACAGTGGCTAACAATGGCAGCCAGCCCTGCCAGTAGCAGATAGTCAAGGTCAGCAGTGAGAAAACCACAGGTCAGAGGTGGACAGGGTGGGATTCAGCCACTCCTAAGTGGGTGAACATATGAACAGTCTGAGATCATTTCCTTGACTGGGCCCCAGGGTGGGGTCCCTCATTTAGCTGGTGAGTTACCACAGCTCACTCTCCTGTGGTAGCTCCAGAGAGCCAACCAGTCCCACAGTAGTGAGTTCATCTTTGTCCAAGACAAGGATGGTGATGACTTGGAAACCCCTCCCGCACTCTAGAGTGTCTCCTACGTTTCCCCAATTTCTCACTTTTCTCCCAATTATCTCCAAGAAAGCCTGATTCTGTTTTTGCTCACTCCCATGAGAGTCTGTTTTCAGTCTATTGGCATGAGGTGACAAACTCCAAGCCACTGTTCTGGGATGACCTTTGGTGACTGAGTTTTTGTCAACTTGACATAAGCTAGAGTCATCTGGGAACAAAGAAGTTCAATTGAGAAAATGACTCCATCAGGTTGCCCCGTTAGGCAAGACTGTGGGACATTTTCTTGATTAATAATTGATGTAGCAGGGTCTAACCCACTATGGGCATTGCCACCCCTAGGTAATTGATCCTGGATTCTATAAGAAATGGGCTAAGTGAGCCATGAAGAGCAAGCCAGAAGAAGCACACTTATTCATGGCCTCTGCTTCAATGTCTGCCTCCAGGTTCCTACCTTGAGTTCCTGCACAGGGCCCCATTTATGATGGACTATAAGTTCTAAGATGAAATAAACCTTTTGTCCCCAAGTTGCTTTCACTCATGGTCTTTTAATACAGAAATAGATACCAAACTAGGACAATGCCTGCGAGTCTCTGGCACCCTAGGATGTGAAAGATCCCATAGCACCCCAAATTCCTGCATCAATCCCAGGCCCCTGTGCTCTATGGCTGCACGATGCAGGAGAATTTCCAAAGACGGTTTCCTCTTGGCTGCTTGGCACTGAAATCTCTTCCTAGTATTCAGGGACTTTTCTATCTTTTGAGTGTGTTGGGAGAACGAACCCATATCCCACTACAGAGGCTGAATCCAGGCAAATGGGGCAGCTTCCAACCATATAAGTATCTGCTCACTCTTTACTCCACCTTCTTTCCTCTGTGTGACGGGGCCTGGGCACACGATGGTGGCTCCTTCACCAGCTGGACCAGTCTGGGGTTGAACTGAGATCTGCCTGAGGACCAGCAGGATGCTCCTCCCAGTAGTGAGAGTAGAGATCATTGCAGGTATGAGGGACCTGGGAGAAGGGGGAATGCACACTGCATCTCAAAGGTCTATTCTGCTTAAACCAGGGGGAGACAGCTTGTGTTGCCAGTGGCCCAGAATTTGGCTGGTTGTACATAGCATAGTGCATGCGTAGGCTTTCTGCTTTGAAGCTTGAGTTGGGAGCTCCTCAGATCATCTCCCGAATTGTCACCTAGGTGACCTCAGCAATCATTTTCAGAAAATGGCATTGCAGACTGGTCCTGGCTTCATAGAAATTTTCATTACTAAGTCATTTTGTCTGGTAATTGTATCTTGTATTTGTTTATTTGTTTGGACTGTCTTAACAAATGACCCCAGAGCGGGTGAATTATACAGCAGAAATTTGTATTGTCACAGTTTTTGAGGTTGGGAATATGAAATCAAGATGACGGCAGGCCTGGCTTATTTTTAGGCATTTCTGAATGGCTTTCAGATGTTCTTTCTGCCATGGTGTTTTCCCCATCCCATTACCAGTGTCCTTCCCCTAATCTCTTCTTGCAAGGTCATTGGTTCTATGGCTTCTGTTTAGTCATAGGACTTTATTTTGATTCATTTGACTCATTTAAAGGCCCTGTCTCCAAATGTAGTTATGTTATTCTAAAGAACTGGAAGTTGGGAATTTTCAGGGAACAAACATTTTGTCTATAAATTTCATGATAAGTAGAGAGCATTGTTGTTGGAGGTCGGTTTTTTTGTTTCTGGATGCCCAGACCAGGAAATAACTACTCAGAAACTATATTATTTATAATACTGTTTGGTCAATAGCTTAAGCATATTTCTAGCTTGCTCTCATATCCTAAACTAACCCATCTCCATTAATCTGTGTATTGCCATATTGTTGTGGCTTACCAGGTAAAGTTCTGTCCTGTCCTGTCCGGCATCTGTCTCTGGTGGGGCTACATGGCTTCTCCTGACTTATATGGTTGGAAGCTGCCTCATTTGCCTGGATTCAGCCTCCATAGTGGGATATGGGTTCGTTCTCCCAACACACTCAAAAGATGGAAAAGTCCCTGAATACTAAGAAGAGATTTCCGAAGAAGTAAGATGTGATCTGCCTCGCTGAAAAAGGTACTGAGCCATGTGGCTAACAGACTAGAATAATGGGCTAACATAAGTTATAAGAGCTAATATGAAGCCTGAGCTTATGGGCCAATCAGTTTATAATTAATGCAGACTGTCTGTGATTTTCTCTGGGACTAAACGGCTGGGGGACCAGGTGGGACAGAAACCCCAACAAGCAGGCCCTCATCATTCTGCCAGGACTCCACTTCCTCCCCAACACTGCTGTCACCAGTCTTTGTNGAAGTAAGATGTGATCTGCCTCGCTGAAAAAGGTACTGAGCCATGTGGCTAACAGACTAGAATAATGGGCTAACATAAGTTATAAGAGCTAATATGAAGCCTGAGCTTATGGGCCAATCAGTTTATAATTAATGCAGACTGTCTGTGATTTTCTCTGGGACTAAACGGCTGGGGGACCAGGTGGGACAGAAACCCCAACAAGCAGGCCCTCATCATTCTGCCAGGACTCCACTTCCTCCCCAACACTGCTGTCACCAGTCTTTGTAACGGCTGTGGAGTGATAGCTCATGACCATGAGCAACGTTTCATACATTTTTGGTTCCTGTCTCTTCTTTTGTGGAACATCTATCTATTAACATGTAAAAAAGACACCTCCCTCCCCATCGTTTGAAGTACAGATAATAATAATAATGCTAAAACTGCTGCAGCAAATGAGGCAGAATGGGGAATGGGAGTAATGGAGAAGGGTCCTTCCAACACATCTATTGAGGATGCTTTCTCTAGGGAAGGTTTTTTTTTTTATCAGAAATATGAGAATGAGCTACAGTCATGAACAATATAAAGATCGGAAGGGAGAGAAACCACAAGGCATAGCTGCTTCAGGGGGCGGGGTGGAGGGGTTGCCTAGTCAGGTGGAGGAATGAAGACAACTGATTCTACTGTGTCTTACAATGTTCGCATAGACATTGCCTTGTTCCACTGGCCTGTATTTGGAGATGGGTTTTGGGGCATAGATCATTGGCTATACTCGACTTGATAAACTCTGCCATGAAGGGGAAGCTTGGCTTGGTTCCTGCAGACTCTCAAAACACTGTCCGAAGAAGGGAGATCTGGCAGCTGGTTAAAGGTATCTAATGGTGGTAGGGCATGTCCATACTGGTTAAATTTTCCTTCATATTTTGTTGCTGGGAGCCAACCCAGGGCAGCTCTCTAGGGCAGAGAACGAAGGACACAGAAAATACAGACAGGGTGCCCAACCCTGGAATGTAACCCATATTCTAGTTCTCGCAGGTCTAAGTTAGCTCTCAAACACGTCACAGACAAACCAGGACTGGTCACATTGTGTGCAGACTCAGATGAAGGTCCGAATCTCCCAATCTTCCTGAGACTTAGACCCTTTTCAGGGAGGCTCGGACCTCCTGGCCACTCGGGTTTGATACAGCCTGCTCCAAGATTGAGATCTTTGCTTCTAGAGCTGAGAGCTAGAGGAAAAAGAAATATACAAAACCTTCACAGTCTTGCTTGGGAGGGGGTAAGCATGGAGCCTCAGCTGGGATTTGAGGTTTGTCCATCCTGCCTGGACACTAAGTCCCAAATCACCACAGGAAACTGGAGACTGTACAAGATCTCACAGGCTTCCCTGGGGACTTCTAAGCTGTGGCTGAGGACAAGAGTGTGGGAGGATGCTTGCTCTCTCACAGATGGTGGACACAGCAGCACAAAGAGGTCAGCGAAGCCTTACTGTGGCTTCAGTGAGACGCTACTGTGCTCATACTTTTGTTTCCAGGGCGACGCTGTCCGAACCATCCACCCTCTACAGTTCTTAAAAGTTACAAGCCTTATCACATGTAGTTCTTAAGGGAAAAGGGTTTTCCTCTTTATTCTTGGTGTTTTGGGGGTGGATATTTACAAAACGGATACCACAGAGTTGGATATATCCAGAGAAATGGCTCCTGTGGCCAGGCAGGCTAACATGTCTGTTCCGTGTGGAACAATCTTGCTCATACGTGTTGGAACAGCATTAAAATTGGGCACTCTCAGTGAATTTCCAGTATCCGTACAACACTGTAATACAGTCTTTGTGCTGAACCTGTGATGCCCATACTAATTCCTGCTA
>LOEQ01007755.1:23683-37093 GCA_001685075.1 Bramus lutescens | reverse complement strand
CGGCCACTGCTTGATCCCAGAAGCTGCCCCCACCCCACCCCCATCCCAGGCTTTTTATCAGGCAGCTGAGATGTTGAAAACATCTTTTTGCATACTGATGAGTCCCAGTCCTGCTGCCAACACCATGTTTGAGGCAAACTGCCCAGAAACACTTCCGCAGATCTGCGACTGGGCTTCCTTCAACAGACGTCAAGCGGGAACCATGTCTTCTCCCAGAGTCCAGCAGGCAAAGTCCTTGGTCTTCTCTGGGCAGAAATGCTAGGGCACAGTGCAGAGTGTGTGCAGTGTCCCTGATGTTTGGTGGATGAGGATATGAGAGTGGTTTTTCGAAAGTCCTGCTCTCTGGGTGGAGCACCTGTTCCTGTCAGGGCCAGCGTGGACGCTGTGAGGAAGCACAGGTTGGTGGACTATGGAGCACTGGCCCAACCCAGACTGCTTGAGGTCGGACCCATGAGGTGACTCCGTCTTTGAAAGGGACTAGATAGTGTATGACACATCAAAATGACCCTTGCCAATAAGCCGATGCTTTGTACAGGGAGAGTCTGAGTTCGAGCGGAGAAAGGAACAAGGAACACCCAGATATCAGCATGGCACGAGGAGAGGATGAAGAAAAAGGGAGGAGGTGCCTCCTCCCTGGGGCTTGGGGAGTGTTGCTTAAGTGGCTGTGCCTTAATCTGCTGCTAGTTCAGCCGGCAGCTGCAACTCCGCCCTTACAGGTCTGCTTCTCTAGCAGCAACCTGACCGCTCTGGCTGCAGCCTGGTGGGAATTCTGTTCCCACAGACACCAGCCCTGCCGCTGCCACTAAAGGTAGTTTTAACTAAATCTCTAGTGTTCTATTTATAAATAAGACTCAAGATTTAAAGACTGGGGTAAAAACCAGCTAGTTCAGAGAGGCTTGGTCGTGATTAGCTAACCTTCCCTCCTTACTGGCATCTGAGAAAGACCCGTGCTTCTGCTCCACCAAACCGAAAAAGTCTGCACCACTCCAAACCTCACCCTACTACTTCCTGTGTCTCTCTATCTCTCCATGATGCCTTCCGGTGCTCTATGATTACTTTCTGTCAACCAGTTGCTAACACAGCCTCCTGACACAAGGTTAATTTTATTTAATTAACACAAATGCAAACTCGGGGTTCACAGTGTATCTGAATATCCCCCAATAGTGGGGTGCTCATCATGATACCACACATAGGCTTTTAACACAAAATGTAACAAAATAACACATGATGTGGCTAATGCCAATAAGAATGGCTAAATTGTTAAGAAGATGTGGTGGTTTGAAAGAAAATGGCCCCCAAATGGGGTAGCACTATTAGGATGGGTGGCTTTGTTGGAGTAGGTAATGGCCTTGTTGGAGAAAGTGTGTCACGTGGGGGGGGGTGAGGCAAAAATTATGGCAAATGACAGGAAGATAAGATCAGCTGAAGAAAAACAGCAGGAGAAATGGAGTTTGAGACAGCAGAAGGAAAGATTCAGAGAGCCAAGTAGATGAAATTGCACTCTAAGAAGCAGAAATAAGGGCAGGGGTGTAGCTCAGTTGGTAGAGTGGTTGCCTGTACACGAAGCCCCAGGTTCCATCTGCATGAACCAGGTGTGGGCAACATAGTGGGTTCAAGGCCAGCCTGGTACACCTGTGAGAGAGACCTTGTCTCAAAGGAACAAAACTAACAACAACAAACCCAAAATGTAGAAGTGAGGGGATATGACAGGCTATGTTTTTGGCTACAATAAAATTTAAAAAGGAAGTGTGACACCATAACGTCTTCTAGCATTGTTTTAATTTTCCAGGACCGAATGAAGAAACAAACAACTTGTGGCAGGTGTGGCTGGAGAAGCGGAAGTGCTTCCGGCTCTAGAGGCTGAGGACCAGGACTGAGGTGTATGCGGGCACCTGCTCCAGGCTGCACTCAAGTTCTCGTGGCTTGGGAGTCCTTCTTAGCTTACAGACTCATTGCCTCCATCTTTATCTTTCCGTCCGTATGACTTCTCCCCTCATGCCTGCAGCGAGTCTTTCTCTCTATCACCAGCTCCTAAATAATGACATGGAGGCGTATTATTATTATAAAAGCTTAGCCTTAGCTTTGGCTTGTCCCACTAGCTCTTATAACTTAAATTAACCCGTGTATTTTAATATACGTCTGTCATGCGGCTCGTTACCTTATCTCTCCTTACTGCTCATTCTGCTTTTCCCGAGTTGACGGGCAATCCTCCTTTCTTCTCAGAGACCTCTCTGTCCCCAGAAGTCCCGCCCAACCTCTTCCGACCTAGCTATTGGCCATTCACCTCTTTATTACACCAATCACAGTGACACATCTTCACACAGGGTACAGGAACATTCCGCAACACATGCCTCTCTGTGTCAAAAGCTCCCACTTTTCATACAGATGCCAGTCACACTGAATAGGGAGCCTGATTTTCTCCAGTACTTGACTCTTCTTAGTGAATTATGTGGGTACCAACTGTTTCCAATCCAGCTCCCAGTCTGAGGTACCAGGGGTTAGAACTTTTGGGTTGGAGGGGACACAGTTCAATCTACAGCAATAAACAACATCTGTGTAATATACAAAGTATATTCATATTTCAAAATATAGATACCTTTTAGCACTAGGTTTTTTTTTTAAATGTGTGTGTATGTGTGATGCATGTGGTGCGTGTAACTCACATGTGGTGATCTGAGGACAACTTGTGGAAATAGATTCTCTTTCTTTCCATGTGGCCTCTAGATACCAAATGAGATCATCTTTGGTGGCAAGTACCTCTATCCACAGAACAGTCTTGTCTGCCCAACATTAGAAATTTAAACAGGAATCTTTTATGAGAGGAAAACAAAGCAAATCAAAAAATCCAGTTTCTAGAAACCAAGACAAGAACAAAACAACCAGCATCCTGTGTAACAGCAGCTTCTTCAGGCTGAGCTCCAGGATCCACACTCAGGCAGTGAGCCAGAGGATGGACTAGGCCTCTCCTGACCTCTCGAGCATGCCACCTTCAGCCCCTGATGTGTCCCTAATAGGGGACCTTTCTGGTTTGAAAACTCAGAGGTATGGAGGTTACATTTACATTGGGAACAGTGATTACATTCTCCTGAGGTCCGTATGTAGGTTGAATTAGTTACAAAAGCAGCTTGAGGAAGGAAGGGCTTATTTGGGATCACAATTTGAGGCGACAACCCATTATGGCAGGGAAGGATGGCGGCAGGAGTGTGAGGTGCTGGCCGTACTGTGTCTGTACTCAGGAAGCAGAGAGGTGGATATTGGTATTGCGTTCATTTTCTTCTCTTTGCCTTTTTATTCGGTCTGGGATCCCAGTTTATAGGGTGAGCATTCCCTCTTCAATGAGACCTCTCCGGAGACACCTTCACAAACAAGCCTAGAGGTATGTCTCCTAGGTGACTCCAAATCCCATCATGTTGAGAATCAAGATTAACTACCTTTCAGTACGTCTTCTCAGGATTGACACAGATAAAACTAGAATGGAGATAAACAGGATGGAAGTCAGTGCCTGGCACTACCTCTGCCAGGGTGGTGTGCTGGCAGGTTTTATAGCAGTCTGATACAAGCAATCATCATTTGGGAAGAGGGGGCCTCGACTGAGAAAACACCCCACCAGATTGGCTTGTGGGGGATTTTCTTGAATGATGATTGATACAGAAGGGCCCAGCTCACTGTGGGTGGTAGCATCCCTGGGTAGATGGTCCTGGGACAATAAAAGAAAGCAGGCAAGAAAGCCATGGAGAGCAAGGTAGGAAGCAGCAACCCTTCATTGTCTCTGCTGGAGTGCTTCCTCTAGGTTCCTGCCCCGTATTCTCTCCATGGGAGAGTGACCTGGGAGATATAAGCTGAAAAAAAGCCTTTCCACCCTCAAGCTGTTTATGCCATGGTGTTTGTCACAGCAACAGAAGCTTAATTAAGACGCAGGGTGAATAACTGCCAGCTGCCACACTGCCTAGCCCCGTTTTCACCTTCAGGAACAAAGGATGCTAGCCACCCTGCGCATGCTGGCTGATGAGAGGGTGCTGTGAGACAACTTGCCAGGCTCCCATGCCCTGATCAAGGGAGCTCTCAGTGAAATGGTGCAGCCCTGATAAGGCCTGGTGGTGGCAGTGAGGATTCGAGTCCCCCACAAGAGGGGGACTTCAGGTTTCAGATATTAAATGTCCAGCTAATAGGCTTTTTCAAATGAGGGCTTCCTTCCGGTTGTTAGTCTCCATCCAGAACCCTCCTGCCAAAGCCTCAGGGGTCCTTACTGCCTCACCTCTGGCTGTACAGAGAATGAATAGAGGGCGCTTCCTCTCATGCATTGCTGTTTACTTGCACGGGGCTGTGGTACCAGTGTGTGGGCAAGCAGGACTGTGAACTCTCCCAAATCACCTTCACCTTCTTCCTCTTCCAGCTGCACTAGCCTCAGCGCCAGCTCGCCTCTCCAAGTTGTCGCAAAGGGGTCCTTCTTAGGCCTCTTTGGCTCTGTCCCTCTTCCGTCCCCTTCAACAAGCTTGGTGGACTCCCCTCTAAGCCCAGGATACAGTCTACATATCCGATATTTGTGGCCGGTCTCTGCCACCTCTTGCTCCATTTTCTGGTAGCTTATTCCTCCTGTGGAGCCCGTCCTTCCACTGTATTCTTCTGTCAAGACCTCTTAGCCACCTGCAGCCTTAGCCATGACCCAAGTAGTTCTACCTGGACTGAACCATCTTCCTCTCCCTGGGAAATCACAGCGTGAGGACCTGCTCCAGAACTGTTTCTCACCCTCCCCCCATCCTCTTGTAGTCTCCAAAGAAATGTCACACTGTCGCACACGTATACACAAATGGATCTACGAAGATAATAAATTTAATTCGGCATGCATCCTGTCGTCAGAATATGAGCACCATGGTAAATTATGAATGTATTCAGAAAGACAAGTGGTGTCTGAGGGAGAAATGAGGAGGATTACGTAAATTGTTTTGAAACAATAATGCTCAGCTTTAGGGATCAGTAGCAAGGGTGGCTTCGGTCCAAGACTGAGCAGGCAGTTCTCAGGAAGACAACTTCACAGAACTGCTGTGCAAGGCTGTGGCTTTGGCAGAGTCTCTTGGGACAGTTCCTGCTATCTGACTTAGCCCACAGATGTGTGGGGGACGCAGCAGCTCTCCTAGGGATGCCTCCTCACCCCAGATAGGCAGCCAACGGCAGATTAAAGTACAGACACCACCCAAGTCCAATTTGGTGAGCCATTTTATTGGGGATACTTACAGAATATGGGTGACAGGTTACTTCAAGGAGCAGAATGACTTGAAGATAGCATCACTAAGAGCTCACCCTATCTTGTGAGACAATTTTCAAAACCCAGAATACACTGTCCAACCTGCAGGTAGCTTAACACATTGGGGGTGGTGTTCTTTTCTGGTGTCTCAGCTGGGCTCTGCTTCTTCCAGGTGGTACAGCAGGTCTGAGGGTGTCTCTCAGCAGTCCTTACAGCTTATATAAACTTGGGGAACCCGGCCTAGTGAATCTGGTCAGTTTCAGGGACTTCCTGAAGCTTTTGAGTTGTTTACTTCCCTTTAGGATATCCTTTTGTTTCACCCCCTCTCTACCATCCAGGACTTTAGGAGCATCCCTCCAAGGGGGAGGGTTTATTTGATGCTCACAATTCCAGAGGCCTAGCATCCATGACCATCATGGCAGGGAACATGGCAACAAGCAGACAGACATAGTAACTAAAGCAGCAAGCAGGCTGCTGAGGATTCACATGGCACATCACGAAGGAAGCAGAGAGACAGGAAGAAATGAAAATGGGGCAAATCTTTTGAGACCTCAAAGCCTAGTATACTAGTACAGTATACTAGTACTGGCTAGTTCTCAGAGACTTCCACCCAACAAGGCCACACCTCCTAACCTGCCACAGACAGCCACTAAATGGGACCATGTGTTGAATGTTTGAACTATGGGGGGCATTTCCTTCACAACACTACAGCAAGCCCACACATGCTCATACATACAAAGGTCTGTATATGTTTGCATGCATACACATGGATGCATGTATCGCGTATGTTGTATTTGTAAGTGTTGGCTGTGAGCTCCATGCAGGTGGAATTGTATAGTTTCCCTTTATTGAGTGTTACAGTATTCACCTTTGAGAGACATATAAACAAATGTTAAAATATTTTTTTTTCAGGTATAAAGGTCTAAAACTTAAGATGTTAAGAGAAAGATGCACCTTTCTATAACAACATAAACATGGAAATGAGTTATGAAACAGAAATACTGATCTATTTTACATTCTGGTCTGAAGGTAAAATAGCGTTCACAGTCTCATGCGTCTGTGTACTTGGTCCCCCCGATAATGGCGCTTCATGGAGAGGGTGTGGAACTGTAGGGAGGAAGGGCTTAGCTGGAGGAAGTGGATTTCTAGAGGGTGGGCTTTGAGGTTTAGAGCACAACCCTGTTTCTTGTCCCATCTCTGTTTCAGTAGCCACGCAGATATGAGCGAGCAGCATAAGGCTCCGGCCAGCACTGCCATCATTCACCCTGCTGCCTCGACTCACCTGTCATGGTGGACTGTACCCTCAGGCCATGAGCCTAAAAAAATCCTTCTTCTTTAACATTTCCTTGTCAGGCATTTGGTCACACCAGAAGGAAAGGTAACTAGTGTAATATAAAAGTAAATATTCCTTAATCCATAGCTTTTTCCAAATTAAAAATAGAATTTACTCCAAATCAGGCAGAAAAAGACTGAGAATAGCTTCTCTGTCAAACTGTGTTTATCTATCTACCCCCATCTCTACCCTTGCTTGATTACCATAATACGTCCTCACGCAACTATAATGTTATACCGCGTTTTGATACCTGGGAGGCGAATTCCCTTCTCACTCATTTAGGTCTTCTAGTTTTATTGCTAATAATACTATTATTGTGTGTGAAGGAACTCTGGTCATCTGGAGCGCATGAGCATGGCTCTGGCAGGCCTCATTTTTCTCCCCAATTCCCTCTCTCTTGCTAAAAATCATTAGATTACATTACTGTAGCTAACCCCCAGGGTTCATGACCTTATTTGGTCACTTCCTCCTCCTGAGGATGACTGCCAAGGTCCGACTCTCAAACTAAAAAGCCCCATTTGGCTAGGTGGCGGTGGTGCAATCTCAGCACTTGGGAGGCAGAGGCAGGCAGAGCTCTGTGAGTTCCAGTACAGCTTGGTCTGCAGAGTAAGTTCCAGGACAGCCAAGGCTATACAGAGAAACCCTCTATGGAAAAATAAAGGAAAACAAACACATAGATAAGCAAACAAAAGTCCCATTTGGTTCACCTAATTAGCACGCCCAATTAAAATTAAATACCTCATCCTAATGCGGGGTTTCCCCTTGTGCCTTTATGTGTATGCTTTTATTTTTAAGATTTATTTATTTATTATGTATGCAGTGTTCTGCCTGCATGTATGCACACATGCCAGAAGAGGGCACCAGACCTCATTACAGATGGTTGTGAGCCACCATGTGGTTGCTGGGAATGGAACTCAGGACCTCTGCAAGAGCAGCTGGTATTCTGAACTGCTGAGCCATCTCTCCAGCCCATTCCCTTGTACCTTTATAAACTGTCATTTTCTTAGGTGCCACATCTGTCTCCTCTTTATTCGTAGGTAGTCAGTCCTTTGTCTCCCTAAAACATATGCCCCTGTCCCCTTCCTTTGTTCCCTTTTCTCTTGTCCTCTGTCGCCTATGTTTGTCTCATATTCCCTGTCTTCTGTCCCTGTGGGGCAAATAAATCTCCTTTGTGCTGAGAACTTGGCCTTGGGGGTCCTGAGCTCATATTTTTCCTTTCAGTGTATAGTACGTGTGTGTGTGTGTGTGTGTGCAAGTCTGTGTGCCTGTGTGAAGACCAGAGATATGGGGTATCCTGCTCTACCACTCTCTGCCTTGAGGCAGGGTGTCTCACTGAACCTGGATCTAGCCTGGTGAACAGAAAGCCCCATCAACCCTTGAGTCTCCACCCTTCCCATCGCCAGCGGTCCATGAACACGTGGGCTTGTTTTTATCTGCATTGTGGGAATTCTAATCCAGGTCCTCATATTTCACAGCAAATGAACCTTCTACTGATCCATTTCCTTAATTTCTTTGCTATTCTTTCTTGTAAATTTATTTTTAGTTTGTTCTATATGTATGAGTGTTTTGCCTACACATGCCTGGTGCCTTCAGAGATCAGAAGACAGCATCAGATCTCCAGGAACTGGAGTTACAGATGGTTGTGAGCCATCATGTGGGTGCTGGGACTCTGGAATAGCAGCCAGTGCTTTTAACCATTAAGCCATCTCTCCAGCCCCTCATGGCTATTCTTACGTATCTTTTCAGAATCAGCCAGTCAAGTTACCATGCATGTTTAAAATGTCATTGTGCAAAGCAACCACTCATCAGTGGCCATTGCCTCTATTGCCTTTAGGTTATTCAGTGAGGAGTCATAGGTTTCTGTGTACACACAGCACTCTTCTGTGTAGATTTAATGTGTTTTATGACTGTGTCAGATACCTAAAAATACAACCAAACCAAACCAACAACAGAAGCCCCACCTTGTTACAGTGGCTGACTTCAAAAGCGAAGGACAAAGACTGGAAGGAATACTTTACACCCCACCCGAACTTAGCTGATCATCTCACAGTCCNACTCCTCTGTGTTAGTTTCTGGCCTTACAACGAATATAACTTTCTTATTAGCGTTAGTAGAGTATTTAATTTACTTCCTTTAGTCAGCTACATGGAGCATAACAATGCAGATTGCTTCTAAAAAGTGAATGCATTCCTGGGGCCAGAGAGACAGCTCAGCCCTTCAGAGTACTTGATGCTCTTGCAGAGGATGCAAATTCAGTTTTCTGCACCCACATGGCACCTCATGACTATCCGTAATTCCAGTTCCAGAAGACCCAACTCCTTCTGGCCTTTGTGGGTGCCAGGCACCCACATGGTGCCCAGACATATAGGCAGGCAAGACACTGAGACATGTAAAATAAAAATAAATAAATCTTTTGAAAGGGAATGCATTTCTAGCTAATGATCACTGGGCTTGCAGAGGGCTCCACGCAGCCTAGGGAAGCGAGTTCTAAGGTACTGCTGGGCAGTGCATCCCAGCCCATGGCAGCCTTAGCTTCATGTTTAGGTTTTGTCGAGGCCACTCTGTCCTCTTCACCATTTAACATCCCATAAATAAACAAAGCATCTTCCCACTGGGGAAATATTACCGAGAGTGTGGGCCAGCTGTCCCTGACGTCAGTCCTCTGCTTATTGTTACAGAGCAGTGGAGGCAGCAGCTCAAACCGGGACAAGGTTCACCTGAGCACAAAGCCAACACAGCCTGGCTAATAATTTATGTAGAGTTCCTTTTGCTTAGGACTGGAATCCTTATTCAGGCTGAAACCAGAAATAAAACATGCAAGCCCAGCATGCAGAGGTGCACACAGGGTCACACAGAGTGAGTTGGCCTTGTCAGCACCCACCAGCCGGTGGTGCTTCAGGAGAGAGAGGCTGAGGGTCTGTGGGAAGAGACAAAGGTCCTGGTCCTTTAGCCAGGACCAGGGAGGCTTGCCCAGCAGAGTGAAGAGCCATTGTTTGTCTTCATCCCTGACCTTTGAAGATGGTCCCATAGTCCCCTAGAGGCGGAGGATGCAGGCTGGCATTTGGAAGGACTTGGGCATCTCAGTTCCCAGTACCTCTGGAAAAAGTGAAGTGTACTTTTGGATGCTAGTTTAAATTCAGTGATGTGCCCTGCTCAAACCCATCCTCCTGCAAAAGGATCTGCTAGGGTTATCGTGTGTGCACGTGTGTGTGTGTGCACGTGTGTGCACACACTTTCGCCAAAGTTAACATCGTGTTTTCCTTAATCACCTCTCCAGTTTATCTTTTTGAAACAGGGTCTGTCATTGAACTAGACCAACAACGAGTCCCAGCAATCCATCTATCTCTGCCTTCCCAGGGCTAGGATTCCAGGCCACTCCTTGTTCTGTTCTTCCTAATCTCTGCCTTCCTGATCTCATCCATCCCCTGCCCCCCACTCTCCACAGTCCTGTGGGAACTGCAGCTCCAACTGCCTGCTCATTCTTCCTGCCCTCTTCCCACCATCCCCACATGAAAAGGGTCCCAGAGCCTGGAGCTCTTTGGCTCTAAGCAACACACATTTATTTTCAGCAGTAACTAGAGCTTAACCCCAGTGTTAAAAATTAGAAAACACGGGAATTAAAATTGGCCACTCCAGGCGCCTTCTCTCTCCCTCACTCCAAAAGCATAAATTATGCTTCTACCTTCTGGATGAACTGAGTATAATAGCCTCGATCTTGTTTGCTGCACTAGAATACTTCACACAGCAGAAGCATGCTAAATTATGTGTTTCAAAACTCCCTGAAGCTGCAGTTCCGGAAACATATAATTACGCCCCAGCATTATCAAAGAGCAGAAAATATTTTTCTTCCACTTTTCCTAGGGCTTAACAACGAGTCTGGATTTTGACTTTTTGTGACAGCAGGCTAGTAAGCAAGTCAAAACTCTGTTTGCAGTAAACATGTACAATTACTAGGTGCTAATGAAACCTTTACAGTGTTTAAGGAGATGGAAGCATTGCGTATCCTCGCTTGATCGCAACACACTGTAGATGTGTGTTGTGTGATCACTCTGTACACCATCAATTTGTACAATTAAGATCATAATGGGGGCTGGAAAGATGGCTCAGCAGTGAAGAGCATTTCCTGCTCCTCCAGAGGATGGATTAGGTTCTCAGCTCTCCTATTGGGCAGCTCAGAACCACCTGCAACTCCAACCCTGAGAGATCCAACACCTCAGGCACCTGCACACACACACACACACACACACACGCACACACACACACACACACACTTAAATATAAAATATTTGTTTAATTGTAATTGATTTTTAAGACTCTCAGAATAGCTGATAATGGCAAATGCCTGTCAAGGAGTATGTTCTGTGTCTCTCAGAAAGGACACTGTCTCCATATGAGATAGGTTCTCCAATTCCATGTGGTCAGTCCTAAACAAATACACATATATACAAGCAAATACATGGACTCAGCAGGCTGATTCATATGTATAAATGTAACAACAATTGAAGAAGAGGTCAGGTATTTGAGAAGAAATTGGAGGAGCATGGGAGCAGTTGCAGGGGAGAGGGAGGAGTGGAAATGATGCAAACACAGTACTCATATATGAAATCCTCAAATAAAATTTAAATTAAAAAAATCCCTTCCAGGTGACAGCCACAGACAATCCTTTGAGGTAGCCATTAGAACCTGGGACAGGAGTAGAGCTTATTGTCCAGTGTCTGCAGAGGTGAGCTTCACCCTTCAGAGCCCTCCTGGTGGGGATGACAGTAGAAGGGTGGTGAGAATCATCTGTCACAGTGCTTCTGTGACATTCCATTACTGAGGATTGTCTATACTGTAACTCTGAAGAAGTAACTCCACTAGGAGGTGGGTCATTGTGGACACCACATGAAATGAATGCATTCAGGAGCTGTGCAGCTCCCTACAGTGACAGACAAATCATCACGGGCCAGTGGTTTGAATAAAAATGACCCCCATAAGCACCTAGGAAGTGGTGCTATTAGAAGGTGTGGCCTTGTTGGAGTAGGTGTGGCCTTGTTGGAGTAAGTGTGGCCTTGTTGGAGTAGGTGTGGCCTTGTTGGAGTAGGTGTGGCCTTGTTGGAGTGGGTGTGGCCTTGTTGGAGTAGGTGTGGCTTCATTGGAGGAGGTATGTCACTAGTGGGTGGGCTTTGAGGGCTCACAAACTCAAGCCACGCCCAGTGTGGCATTCTCTTCCTGCATCCCGCAGAGCCAGCTGTAGAACTCTCAGCTCCTTCTCCAGCACCATATCTGCCTGCATGCCACCATGCTTCCCACCATGACGATAATGCTCTAAATCTTTGGAACTGTAAACCAACCCCAGTTAATGGCTTTCCTTTATGTGGTCATGGTGTCTCTTCACAACAATAGAGATCCCAACTAAGACAAACAGCAACAACTTGAGTTTCACTTTCTCACAGTTGTGTAGATCAGGCCCCAGATCAAGGTGCTAGCAGGTCCCTGCTCCCCTGTAGGTTCTAAGGAGGACGCTTCAAGCCCAGCTTCTGGGGGCCCTGACTTTCCTTACTTCCCGGCAGCATCATGTCGCTCTGATCTTGGCCTGCCCCCACATAGCCATCTTTGGTTCTCTCATTTTCTTCCTGTCTCTCCTGTCCTGAGACTTAGGGCCTATTCTAACGTCTTCACCCCAAGGTCTTTAGTCACATGTCCGACCCTTTCCAGGTGAAGCTGCATTCACCAGGCTACCAGTCGTTTGGCCAGGGGCATATATTTGGTGTGGGGCACAACCGAACAAGCTGTAGATGTGTAAAAAACAGTCTCAGGAGAGGCAGTTAAGGCTTTGATACCTGCCATCCGTTGCAGAAAGGAGCCAGATGTGAGAACTCAGAGGGGAAGAGGGGAGAATTTTTGCCCGTGTTTCATTTTAGGACTATGTGTTTGGGTTCAGCAAATCTGCAACTATTAAATATTAAGCAAAAATTAAATCTAATTTGCAATGATAAAATAAGGCCATTATCAGCTATGATGTCAGCTTCAATCTTTAGCACAATTTGTCTAGAGACAAAAAAGCTCTTAATTGCTAAAAATGAAATATGCTTAATGTTAAGAAGTTTTAATAAAAGGAAAGCTCATGTTTTAAAAGTTGACATTTATTTTTACATACCACAAACTGTTTTTTAGAGATATTAAGATTTTGATTTATTGCATAGTTATTCCATGAGACAAGATACGAAACAACACTACCTCCAACAGATAAATGATATTTTGATCATAAAACAAATATCAAATCATATCTGACAACTTTCAGTTAAATATTAACATTTTCACTAAAAATAATGCTAAATTACAAAATATTTAATATGATAATTTTAAGAAATTATGCTTTTGAAACATCAAGCTACTGAAAACCACCAATCTCATTCAAATTTTATAAGCAACCTGTGTTATATTTGTATATGAGAGCACAAAACTATTTAAATAAACTTTCATTAAATATGTATGGAACAAAGTAATAGCTAAGATCTTCCAATGATCTTTCTCCATAGACACAGCAAATTGAATAACTGCCCATATATGGAGTTACTATAACAAAAGTTAATAAAAAACATACATGTTCACAGTACCTATTTTAGTATGACAAAATACTTTTCATTTTTTTATTTTTCCTATTTGTATATATAGAATATTTATTATTTTAACATTGTTTTGATTCTATCTAGTCCCAATGTGTATTATGTATGGAGAGTATGTATTTTTTTTAATTTTTCCATTCAAATATTTACACTTCCTTCTCTCTTCCCAATCTCCTCCTGCTCCCCCACTCACCCTCCTCCCTCCCCCTCCCTGCTTGAGAGAGGGC
>LOEQ01007754.1:37285-54003 GCA_001685075.1 Bramus lutescens | reverse complement strand
TTAGCCAATAAGAGGCTAGAACTAATGGGCCAGGCAGCAATTTAATTAATACAATTTGGTGTGGTTATTTCAGGTATAAAGCTAGCGGGGCAGCAGGAAGTGGCCCACCACTCCTTTTTCAACACCCAGCCCTACTTATGATTTCTGCAAGATTAAATTTTGTCTTAGATAAATTTGCCAATTTTTAGTATACCTATGCCACCTATCTCTCAAATTATTATTTGCATGGTTTATCTTTTTGAACCTATCTTTTTAACTTTCATATGTCTATATACCTAAGACATGTTTCCTATAGTCAGAAGGCTTCTGGATTTTTTTTGCTTTGAACTCAATAAATTAAATTTATGTAATTTAATCTAATCAATTAGGTCTTCTGTAATTTCTGTATATTTCCTTTTATGTCTGTCATAAACTAGTATTCATGCTACCAGCTCTAGATCTTAACATACAGGAGTCCCATTCATTTCCTCCTGGCTGCAGCTTATTTTCATGGGCATCAATTTAATACATTCTAAGCCTCACAACATACTGTAAGCATTAATATGTCTTTTTCACTCTTCCTATTGCTTTTACTTAATTTCCATATCTGTTAATGGAATCATTTTTCGTACTTTACTTAATTCTTCTTTTATTTAGCAAACATTCTCTAGTAATTTTGTTTGTGTGGAAGCATCTTTAATTTACACTTAAAATTATTCTAGGGGTCAGGACAGTAGGTTGGTGTTAAAATACTATCCCAGCATTTGAATCACTCTGGGTTCAATCACCAGAAGTGGGGCAGTGGGCGAATGTGCCTAGTGTGTTCAGAATGCTAGGTTAGTTTTATTTTCTATTTGTGTTTAAAAGACAGGATTCCACTGAATTCTGTTTTCTTTCATTTCTTTTAAGATGACAGCTGTCAGTTTTGTAAGTTTCCTGTTTCAGGTTTAACGTTTTCCAGTTTCTTTTGTAGATTTGCTTTCTCCATGGATTTTACCATTTATAAATGATCCTATGTATCCTTTTCTTTGTATTTTTATCATTGAACTTCTAAGATCTATTAAATCTATAACAACTTTTTTCAGATTTCTAGAAAATATACAACCATGGTTTCCTGAGGATGGCTTGCCTTGGTCTTTCTGTCTATCGCCATGGGAACTCAGCCTTACATGTGTTAGCTAGACTCTTTGCCATACATCACAACTCTTTAGCACTCAGGTATTTTCTATATTTTTTTCATCTATGCTTTAGTGAAGACATTTTCAGTGCCAGAAGATTCACCCTCATTACTGCTAGATTCATAGGCATGTCAGTAAGGGTTTCCTAGACTGTGATAGCTGAGCTGAGATGACCCACCTTAAACGTGGGCTGCACTGTTTCCAAGGCTAGGAAACCAGACTGAATAAAACAAGAGAATCTGGTGGTTTGAAAGAAAATGGTCCCCAAAGGGAGTGGCACTATTAGGAGGTTTGGACTTGCTGGAGGAAGTGTGTCACTGTGGAGGTGAGCTGGAGGTCTTCTTCTCAAACTTCACTCAGTGTCACAGTCAGTCAACTTCCTGTTGCCTGCAAGACGTAGCACTCTCAGCTCCAGCACCACATTTGCCTGCACACTGCCATGCTCCCCTTCCTAATCACAATGGACTGAAACTCTGAAACTATAAGGGATTCACCCTCAATCAAATATGTTTTTAATTCATAAGAGTTGCCTTGGCCATGGTGTCTCTCCACAGCAATAGGAAACCCTAACTAAGGCAAAGGTAGCATAGGTAGAGTACTTGCATTTGTCTTCTTCTGTCTTCTGATTGCAGGTACAATGTGGCCAGATACCTCATCCTCTACCCTGCCCTGTCTGCCACCTCCCAGCCATGATGACTCTATCACTCCAGGCTGTGTGTCAAAAGAAACCCTTCGTCCTGAAGTTGTTTTTGTCAAGGATTTGATCACAGCAACGAGAAAAGAAACAAAAACATCTGTTATATTCCTTAGATTATTTCATTTTCAACAACCACTTTTCACTTTAATATAATTATTTATTATCTCTTTTTTTAAAACTAGAAGACACTACAGTTTTGATTCCCTACTCATAACTCTAATATCTAGGTCCTCAGTAGGTTGTTTTTACTTTCATGTTCTTAGTTATTGGAATGGCTAGTAATTTCTCATGGATTATTGGATATTTCACAAGATAAAGGTTTTTCTGAAGCTGTTTCCTTAGATTTCATCCATTCAGGGACCGAGTTAGCTTAATTTGACTAACAAGTTTTATTAAGTTTTACTTTCTCAGACTCATCTCTACCCATAGCCTTTCTGAGAAGTCTTACAAATGTTAAGAACTGTATGTCACCCATGAGAGTGTAGGAAATGCAGTTCTAGATCTATGAGTTTTCACCCTAGCATCTTCCAGACCCACGCGTATAGTTTAAGAATCTGATAAATGTCTCAAAGGCAAAAGCATAGTCACATAATGGACAACAAATCATGGAGCTGGCCTGGCCTAGCCACTATGAGAGGCATGTGTCATGGGTTTTTCAGGTTAGAGTCCCCTCCTGGGGTACAAGGTGCCTTCCAATTCCTGGGAGACTGAAGCCCTCAACTCAGGCGGTGAAGTATTCAGGCCACTTTGTGTTTCTCAGCCTGTTCCCTCAGAAGTCAAGGAAACGTGGAAGCTTGACAGGACGATTGGTCTTAGACATTAATCTTGTGTACCCTGTATAACTTGTGAACATCATTGTATCCTGGCAACTACAACTGTATTGATCGTGGCAATCGCCATTATATTCTGTTTCTGAAAAAGGCATAAAAGTCTGATTGCTCTCAATAAAATTGTCACAGTCTCAGTCTTGCCATCGCCCCTCCAAGCAGTCTGATTTAATTCCTCACAGCCATATCAGGTGACCTTGGCCTGGCAAGGAAGCACAGGTGCTTACAATATTGTCTTTATTTATCTGCGTCTTTGTTTTCGCCAGGACCTTGAATTAGGGTGCACCCATGATCCTGCCATCCTGTGATCCACTAACTCCAATTTAAATGCACCTGCGACCTTATGGTACCCACCAGTTTATCCCGCATCCCTCTACTAAGACCTCCCTGACTTCTACAAGTCCCTGCCAATGTACTGAGAGAAAGCAAATGCCCCGAGGAAAGAATAATTACTTCAAGGTTTCCTTCTCTCTAAGACTTTGAACCCTTACATTCTGGTTCCTATGGTTTTACTTCATTTTGTTATTCTTTTCTGTCCATCTCTTTCGTTGTTCCCAGCAGGAGGAATCTTCTTCAGGATGTTCTATCATCGGTCCAGCATCTCATTATATTTTATCGTTTTGAAGAAAGATGCATGTGTTTTAGCACATGGTTTGAATAGATAGTCTAGCGAGACATCTGTGATGTCAGGAGCATGTGGCAGTTGATTGTGACCAGCTCAGCAGACCAGGAAACAGAGAAACAAGAGGAAGAGAGACGAGACGGTAAAACTCAGTGGCCAGAACTCAGACACTAACTCCTTCCCTAAGATCCCACAACCGTTCCACTAAGGCCAGACAGAGGTCAGGTCCTAAAACATTTGAGCTTGTGGAAACATTAATGCCAAGCCGCGACAATCTGCCCAGGGTTACCTTACAGCTACAGAAGTCGCTATATTAGCCTACAGTCCCAACACCATTCAAACATATCAGTGTTGGAGTTGGAGTCTTTGTTTTATTGTTTAGACAACTTAATGCTCTAACAGAGGACTGAGGTTTGGTTCACAGACCCACATGGTAGCTCACAGTCACCTATAGAGTTGTAAGAAGATGGTTCTGACACCATCTTCTTACAAGCACCAGGCACACATGTCGCACACAGACATATATGCATGTAGGCAAAACAATTAGACACACAAAAAACAAAACTAAGAAATTTAAAGTGCAAGTACATAATAGAGCATTTTCTGAGACTTAAGGCATTCTCTCAACTGCGAAAGCTCACCAAAATAAAAGCAAGTGATGAGGAGGTAGTTCCTGGTTCCTAAAGTAAGAACACTTTCTGTTTGGCAATGAAGACTCAGCTACAATTCAGAGACAAGCATACAAAGCCAGATGGGGTAGCAACCATTTTTAACACCTGTTCTGAGGATGGATCAGAAATGTGATTTCTGGGGCTTGGAAGTCTAGCTGCAGTAAGAGACCCTGTCTCAAAGAAGTAAGGTGGAAAGTGATAGAATAAGATAGGGCACCCTCCTTAGTCTCCATGCATGCACATGTGTATACTTACACTCACAGACATGTACCCAACACACATATATACATCGAGAGAGAGAGAGAGAGAGAGAGAGAGAGAGAGAGAGACTAAAATTCAAGATAGAGGCAAAAAGTCAAGTTCCAGACTTCCTTCACAAAGTGGTAGAGACTAAACATTCCCATTTAAAAGGGAGGAATGTCTTTCATACATTTTAGATTCCTCTGTTGAGAGTTCTCTGTTTAGGTCTATACCCCCTTTTTCATTGGATTGTTTGTTCTTTTGATAACCAATTTCTTGAGTTCTCTGTTTATTTTGGAGATCAGCCCTCTGTTCCATGTGGGGTTGGTTAAGATATTTACCATTCTGTAGGCTGCCATTTTGTCTTGTCAATTGTATGTTTTGCTTTACAGAAGCATCTCAGTTTCAGGAGGTCCCATTTATTAATTGTTGCTCTCAGTGTCTGTGCTACTGGGGTTGTAATTAGGAAGTGTTCTCCTATGTCAATGCATTCAAGTGTACTTCCCACTTTCCCTTCTATGAGGTTCAATGTGGTTGGTTTTATGTTGAGGTCTTGATCCATTTGGGCTTGAGTTTTGTGCATGGGGGTAGATATAGATCTATTTGCATTCTTCTACACTATATCTAGTAATGCCAGCACCATTTGTTAACTATGCTTTCTTTGTTCCACTTTACATTTTTTGCTTCTTTATCAAAATCCTGTGTTTGTAAGTGTGTGGAATGATACCTGAATCTTTGATTCGATTCCATTGGTCCTCCTGTCTATTTTTATGCCAGACTGTTTTCAGTGTTACAGATCTGTAGTAGAGTTTGAAGTCAGGTGTGGAAACACAGAACTGGCTTAGAGTGCAGGCTCCTTCTGGGACAGATGAGATGAAGTTGGGAAACGGTTGCTTGGCAAACCAAGCATAGATGAAAGCAAACTTTCTCTGCCCATTTCTCAAATGTTCTGTCAGAATCTGTACCCTGGATAGGGAAGTGGCCTTTGAGCTCAGTTCTTCATGCTCTACCAGTTACTAAGGAGTGCTTTGCTTCTGTATACTTTTTGCCTTGTTTCTATGTACTTCTTTTCGTTTTTATTGCTGTTATTAATTGAGGTATTGTTTCTTGCAACGTGAGGCAAGAGTTTCTCATGATCATGTACGTGAGTAAAGGGGGGGTTCAGAGTTGAGGTAATGCTTTTTAGTCTGTATAAAAAGCCATTCAAAATAAAGCTTGTTATGCAGTTGTTCACACTCTGCATCCTCTGTGTCCTGAGTTGTGTGAGACCCTTGCCCAGGGACCCCAACGCACTAGACGTTGACAGTCAGGGACCGTGATTTCTCCAGAAGCTCCTTTATTATACAGGATTGTTTTTGCTATCCTGGGTTATTTGTTTTTCCATATGAAGTTGAGTATTAAGGAAATGCTCAGCATCCTTAGCCATCAGATAAAAGCAAATAAAGACAACTCTGAGATTCCATCTTACGCCTGTCAGAATGGCCAAGATCAAAAGCACTGATGAGAGTTTATGCTGGCGAGGATATAGGGCAAGGACCACTTCTGCATTGCTGGTGGAAGTGCAAATTGCTGTAGTCAGTATGGAAATCAGTATGACGATTTCTCAGAAAATTAGGAAACAACCTATCTTAATACCCAGCAATACTACTTTTGATATATACACAAGGGATGCTCAATCAAACCACAAACACATTTGCTCAACTATTTTCGTAGAAGCACTATTTGTAATATACAGAACCTGAAAACAACCTAAGTGCCCCTTGACCAAAGAATGGATTTAAAAAAATGCAGTACATTTACACAATGGAGTACTATACTACACAGCGTGGGGGGAAAAATGACATCTTGAAATTTGTGGACAAATTGATTGAGTGAGATAACACAGACCCAGAAAGACAAATATAAAATGTATTTGCTCATAAGTGGCTTTTAGACATAAATCAAAAAAAAAAGCAACCTACAATTCACAGTCCCAGAGAATCTAGACAATAATGAGGACCCTAAGAGAGATAAACATGAATCTAATCTACATGGGAAGTAGAAAAAGAGATCTCCTGAGTAAATCTGTAGCGTGGGGAACATGGGAGAAGGTAAAAAGATGGGTAAGGAAGAGAAAAATACAGAGTTCAATAAAAACAATAAAAATGAGGAGGAATGGGTGAATAACAAGAGAAAAGATCTCACCCGAGAAAGACCAGCATCCAGCAGGGTAAGCACAAAGCAACCAGCATCTGAGGCTTTTGAAGGTACTGTCTAATTCTAAGTGGGATTGGATAGTCTTGCACCTCTGGTTTTGTTGCCTTCAGCACATGGTTCTTTTCTCTTGGATAAGTTCTGCTTGTTGTCTGCAGTATTGCTTGGAGAAAATCCCATGTTCCTGTCATCTCTAACATCCAGATGTCTCTTCTGCACCTTAGGTATCACCTTTTCAATTTATACAGCCCAATCCCATCAGGATCTCCACGCAGAGAATCCAGTCTTTCTGGATCTGTGGTTCCAGCATGCAGAATTTGATCACTTTTCAAATCTTCTATTCCTGCAAACCCAGTACCATATGAGCAACATCATCTCTTTCCACTGGCAGCTGATGATATAGACTGGTACTCTTGGACCACACATATGCTGTAGTCTCTGTGTACCTTCATAGGGAAACCTGGAAATTCACTTCATTGGGTATCTATTTATTCCACACAATATCCTGTGGTTCTGTCTTCTTAGAGGCTTTTCTTTCAAATGGGTTTGGGTTCCTCTACCCAGGAACATTCCATGAAGAGTGTGTTTTCAGTAGGGCACCTTTCCTATTGTCTTAGTAGAAAATTCTAATTTCTTCTTAAAGGCACTCATCTCTGTAACAATTATAGCCATTTTATCTGCACCTTCCCTGTCCTCAACTTTAACTGGGTTCAGACTTCTTTCCTAAGCAAACTGTGCATTGTTTTAATGTCTTTCTCATCTACATAACCTTCCTTGTCATGGTAAATCTGGATAAGTGAACTGACTGAGCAACCAGTTCACAGCCTAAGTGTTCCGCTGACTTGAAATTTTCTCCACTAATATAATTAGTCTACTCATCTTTTTTTTAATGCATCACACAAATTTTCTGAACATGTACACAATACTGCCAAATTTATTGCCAAAATGCGACATGGATTGCCTTGATCACAGCACCGATAGTGTTCTTGTTTCATTCCAAAGTTTCACATCTATAGTGTATTTTCTAAATTTCGGTTGACATTCTAGTCTTCTGCACTATCAATATGGCTCACTAAGGTTTATGTGTAGCACTGTAAGGCTTTGCTAGTCCACAGCTCTAAAGTTTTCTACATTCCTTCCATGGGCCAGTTCCAAATTCTTATAATCAATATGGCCTGGTTTATGTTAGCTACCATGCCATTTATCTCAGTGCTAATTTCTATATTAATTTTTTATTGTCATGACTAAATAAATATCTGACAAAAAGCAACTTAGAAAGAGAAGTTTTCTCTATTTGTTTTCTTAGTTTATATTTTTGTTTATTTGTTTGTTTGTTTGTTTGTTTGTTTTGATGTAGGCTTTGAGAGGATAGAGTGTACCATTGCCGGGAAATCATGGTGTTGGGGCTTTGTGGTAGTGAGAGAGTGTGGTAGCTGATTGCTTGCTTACTTATGAGAAGACCAGGAAACAGAATCAATCCTATTTTTAAACAACTAAGTCTACAAATGCTTTGCATGGAATGAAGACTTTTCTCTCATTTATCACCTTACTGGAGATCTACCCAATACTCATTTTGACATATCTGACAAGCACAAAATTATCATTGTATAGGAAGACAATAATTTAGTTGTTCAGATTCTTCTTAACAGACTCTTTTTTTTCACTTTTCATTATCAAACATTTCAACAGGGAGAAAAATAAAAATAGCAAAATTAACACCCATCTATTCACGACTGAGATTCAACAACATTGGTATTTCTTCACAAATTGTGTGGCACACATCTTCTATGATACTTTTCATCAATATTACAACACATTCAATGATTCTGTCTATTGTTTTAGTAATAGAGAGTAATACTTTGAAGAGTATCTACGTACAGTATCCCTCCCTTCTCTATAAAGAAGATAGTCTAAAACCCACAGCAAACACCGGAAGCTATGGACAATATAGAATCATATATATGCTATATATTTCTTGTGCATATATATCTATGCCTTAATTTGCTTTCTTTTTTTAAATGGCTTTTACTAAGCTATATATTTTTCTCCACTCCCTTCCTCCACCCACCCCTTCCACCCTCTTCCGTGATCCCCACACTTCCAATTTACTCAGGAGATCTTGTCTTTTTCTACTTCCCATGTAGATTAGATCCACGTATGTCTCTCTTAGGTTCCTCTTTGTTGCTTAGGTTCTCTGCAGTTATTAATTGTAGGCTGTTTTTTCTTTGCTTTATGTTCTATTGCTATGATAAACACCTTGAGCAAAAGAAAAAAAGAAAGAAAAGAAAACTTGGAGACAATAGGGTTTGTTTCTGCTTACAGTTTATAATCCATCACGAAGGGAAGTTGGGGCAGGAACTTGGCTTAGGAACCTGAAGGCAGGTATTGAAGTAGAGACCGTGGAGGAATGCTGCTTTCTGGCTTGTTCCCCATGACTTCCTCAGGCTGATTTCTTATACAGTCCAGGACTACCTGCCTGTTAGTAACACTGCCCACACTGGGTCTTTTATAGCATCATTAATCAATAAAAATATCCTACATCTATTTACAGGCCTATCTGATAGAGGCATTTTCATTGTTGGAGGTTATTCTTCCTGAAGGGCTCTAGTTTATGCCAAGGAGACTAAACTAAGCAACACAACCTATCAAAGCTTTCGAGTAAAACATGATAAAAGATTAATAACAATTGCACAACAATTATAAAGATACATATAATAAAGATAACTGCAATCTCTCTCCCCTCCTCCTCTTCTCTCTCCCTCCTTCCCTCTTCCTGTCATTCTCTCTCCTCTTTCATCTCCTCTCCTCTCCCCTGCCATAGTATGCCCCACATGAATATGCTAAACAAAAAGATAATTTTTATCCTAGACAAGAAGAGTTTTTATCACATTATTGATAATGGAATTTAAAACTTGGGAATTATTTCTGTCATTTTTCAACTTCATATTTCCTGTCAGCATTTGAAAGCAAAAGAAACCACAGAAAATGAGACTACAGACAGATGAAAAGTCATATACTGTAGTCCTATGCTGGCTCTCTTAGACCTGTAAGTTACAAAATATATTCTAAGTGCTGGTGTTGCTGGTTCAAAGTATAGGTGCATTTAAATTTTTAATAAATAACTTGAATATAGTCCTTTAGAAAGATTTGTACCAACCTGTACTCCCCACAAACAGTACATAGGATCTCCTGTAGTGACGATATGTTTGATGTCTCCTAAGAGTGTCTCATCAGTTGACCTTGGCACCCTATGATACAGTTAGCTAATTAGCACTTGAAACCCTCCATCCCGATTAAAGGCTGGGGTTATTTCTTACAAAGGACATTTTACAGAGCCATAAGTGTCTTCTGTGTTGGAGGAGGCCACTAGTTAGTTCCCAGCTGCTTAGCCCTGAAATAATCACATAGAAACTATTATTTAAATCACTGCTTGGTCCATTAGCTCTAGCTTCTTATTGGCTAACTCTTACATCTTAATTTAATCCATCTCCATTACTCTGTGCATCACCACAAGGTCATGGCCTACAAGCAAAGCTTCAGCATGTCTGTCTCTGGCTGCAGTTCCATGTCTTCTCCCTGACTCCACATCCTTTCTCCCAGCATTCAGTTTAGTTTTCCCCACCTAGCTCTGTTCTCCTATAGTTCTGCTACATGCCCAAAGCAGTTCCTTTATTAACCATTGATATTCACAGCATGCAGAGGGTAATCCTGCATCATCTTTGTAAGAAGCAAATATCTCTAAGATAATGATCTTGAACGTTCAACTCTGATTAACTCTGATTATCTAACTATATCCACATTATGAAAGGATCCAACCATCTGCTCACACATGAAAGAGAATCCATTCACAGAAGCACTATAAAACAGGAAGCAAAGGAAAGAGCTGCCTATGGAAAATTGGCCAGGCTTGGGTAGGGGGGTTATTGCATTGTAGTATTGTAGCTTAATCCCCTTCACATTTTCCTATCATGGAGAATCAAATAGAATGCTTTCTTCTACACAGAGAAGTCAACTATTTTGATGGCCTAGAATACATTTAAATTTTTTAGATGAATACAATTGTCAGAGATTATTCTACTTAGTTTAGACAAAGTTAACTGATAGCCTGCTTACAGGAAGGAAAGAGTCCTAAGAGGCAGGCATAAAAATACTAGATATATATTACTAAACTATAATATATATGCAGAGGACCTGGTGTAGACCCATGTAGGTCCTGTGATTGCCATTTCAATCTCTGCAAACTCATATGCTCCTTGCCTAGTTGATTCAGAGAGCCTTGCTTTCCTGGTGTTCTCCAACCCCTCTAGCTCTTACAATTTATTACCCCCTCTTCCACAGATTCCCTGAGCTCTGAGAGGAGGGATCTAATGGATATCTCTGCATCTGTTCCCTTCTGCTGCCAGAGGAAGGCTTTCTGATGATGACTGTATAAGGCACTGATCTATGAGTAGCGCAGAATATCATTAGGAGTCATTTATATTGTTTTAGACCATTAGCGTTTGGTTTTACCCCCAAGAATCTGGTCTATCTAGTCTTTGCTTCTTGATTACTCAAGCAGTATCGGGTACGGGTTCCTACTTGTGGAGAGAGCTTTAGTAGGCTTTAGTAGGTTACTCCCACAAGTTTTGGGCCCTGATTAGCCTAGCATATTTTGTAGGAAAGACAGACTGTAGGTCAAAGGTTGTGTGTCTGCACTGGTGTCCATGTTTCTCTTTCAGTAGCACACAGAGTACCTACTGTGCCAAAGAACCTAGAACTAGTAATAAAGGCTCTGAGTAGGTAAAGCTTGAGTTCTCCATGTGCAATAAATTGTGTAGATGGTCTCCTTGGCTATGAGTTTGCAGAGGGAAATACTTTGTTTTAGCATCTGTCTGGGTTGTTTGGGAATTCCACGGGACCCTTTAGCCAGCAATTGAATGAAAGTCAGTTCTGCTACTGGAAGCCTCCACTGGCTACAAGAGATGGTTAGTCGAGACTCTGTATCCTCCGTTACTAGGAGCACTTATTTCACTCATTTTTGTAGATTCCAGGAAATTTCCACTGCCCTAGGTTTCCACACACATACCCAAAGTGCCCACCAGTTCCTGCTGTCTCGCACCACACTCATTGCCTCCATCCCACATATTCCTCCTATTCCCATTACCACTTGTTCCCAGTTTGGACTATGAAATCTATTCTCTTTTCCCTTCCAGGGAGATCCTTGGGTCTGCTGTAAACCCTTTATCTTTACCTAACCTCTCTGGGTCTGTGGGTTGTAGCTTGGCTATCATTTATTTGATGGGTAATATCCATTTGTAAGTGAATACAAACAATATTTAATCCTTGGGGTCTAGGTAACTTCACTCAGGGTGATTTTTTTATAGTTCCATACATTTGCCTGTAAATGTCATAGTTTCATTTTTGTTTTCATAGTTGAATAATACTCTATTGTGTAAATCTATCACATTTTCTTTATCCATTATTCTGTTGAGGGTCATTTAGGTTGTTTCCAATTTCTGGAGATTATGAATGAAGCTGTAATGAACATGTTGAGCAAGAGTCTTGTGGTAGGATAGAGTATCCTTTAGATATACGCCCAAGAGTGGTACAGCTGGATCTTGAAATAGATAAATTCTAACTTTCAAAGAAAACACCATATTGATTTACATAATGGTTATACAAGTTTGCATGCACAGCAAAAGTGGAGGAGTGTTCCCATTCTCCACATCCTCACCAGCATGGGCTGTCACTTGTGTTATTGATGTTAGTCATTCTGGCATGTATAAGATGGAACCTCAAAGTCATTTTGATTTGCATTTCCCTGATGGCTAAAGATATTGGACATTTATTTAAATGTTTTGAGAATCCTCTGTTTATATTTATACCCCATTTTAATTGGATTGTTTTGTTTTTTAATAACTAGTTTCTTGAGTTCTTTATATAATTTGGATATTAGTCCTTTGTCAAATGTAGAGTTGGTAAAACTCTTATCCAGTTCTGTAGACAGCTGCTTAGTATGAATAACATTGTCTTCTGCCTTACAGAAACTTTTCAGTTTCATAAGATTCCATTTACTCATTGTTGACCTTAGTGCCTTCATTATCATTTTTCTATTCAGAAAACTGATTCCTGTGCCAATATATTCTCTTCTATCAGGTTCAGTGCATCTGGTTTTATGTTGAGGTCTTCAGTCCACTTGGACTTGAGTTTTGTGCAGGGCAATGAATATAGATCTGTTTACATTCTTCTACTTGCAGATATCCAATTAGACCAGCACTTTTGGCTGAAAATGCCTTCTCTTTTCAGTATGAATTTCCGGTTTCTTATAAAAAGTCAGATGTCCATAGGTGTTTGGATGTATGTCTGGGTCTTCAATTCAATTTCATATCCAGCTATGTTTCTGAAAGTGTTTATCAGCTGTAGGAGTTCCCTGGTAAAATTTTTAGGGTCACTTAGGTATGCTCTTATATCATCTGCATGAAGCAATATTTTATCAATTTGTATCTTTGTGGCCTCCAGTGGTTTATCCCTCTAGCTAAAACTTCAAGTACTCTAATGAAGAGATATGGAGAGAGTGTACAAGCTTGTCTTGTTCCTGATTTTAGTGGAATTGCTTTTTCTCTCCATTTAATTTGATGTTGGGTATAGTCCTGCTGTAAATTGCCTTTATTATGTTGAGGTATATCCCTTGTACCTTTAATATCTCCAGGACTTTTAACTTGAAGGACTTTTGGACTTTATCAGAAGCATTTTCATCATCTGACAAGACAGATGGACATGTAGTTTTCATCTTTCAGTTCGTTTATATGGTAGATTACATTGACTGAGTTTCATATGTTGAACCGCACCACATCTTGGGGACGAAACCTACTTGATCAAGGTGGATGATCTTTTGGATGTGTTCCTGGATTCAGTTTGCCAGTATTTTATTGAGTATTTTTGCATCTATGTTCATAAAAGAAATTGGTTTGCAATTCTCTTTCTTTCTTGAGTCTTTATGTAGTTTGGATATAAGGGTAACTGAGGCCTCACAAAATAATTTGGCAATGTTTATTCTGTGTCTATTTTGTGAAATAATTGAGGAGTACTGTCATCAGGCTTTCTTTGAATGTCTGGTAGAATTCTGTGGTAAAGCCATCTGTCCCTGGGATTTTTTTCTTTTGTTTTTTTTTTTGTGGGGGGAGTTTTATTGACTGCTTCTATTTCTTTGGGCATTATAGGTCTATTTAAATTCTTTATCTGATCTTGATTTAACTTTGGTAAGTGGTATCTATCAATAATATTATCCAAGATGTTACAATTTGGTAGAGTGCTGGAACGCTTGCTTCAAATGGGTTCATGGACCTGGGATGGATATGTAAAGTGGTACCAAGAAGAGACTGTGACCACCTATTGTTCAAATGAGTGGCCCCAGATAGCCGAGCTCTCTTTATCTATATATTTTAAATGGTTTGCATAAACAGCTTTACACTCAGTTTTGCCTCCTTAAGTTTCAAAAAATGGCTACAATAATTATCAGTTTGTTCCTTGCCTCTTTCCACTTCCATCATCCAACTTTCCCACTGGTAGCCATTACCTTTTTGATCTATGTCTCTAGTGTTAGAAGCATAAACAGTTTTGCAAGCTAAAATGGAACTTTTCTAACTAGGCACGCCTATAGGTAGAACAGTATGCCCAATTGGCAGCACATGCAGTTATAGCATTATGCAAAGTAAGAGGCAGTTTTGACTCTTGTAGTTAATATTTACATCTGGAAGGGTCTGGGTTCTCATGTTCAACTCACCAGACAAAGCTGGATCAAACCATTCTATATCCTGTACTACTCTATTTCCTCTAGGGACATGTTGACTGAGGTTTTCTGTCCCATTTGGTCCCACAGCAATTTAGCCACAAAGAAATCACACAGTGGTCTACATTAGTCATGAACTGATTGTCTCATTAGCTCAGGCTTCTTGCTAACTTTTATAACTTATATTAGCCCATTATTAGCCACATGGCTCAGTACCTTATTCGGTGGGGCAGTCACATCTTGCTTCTCCTATGGCTGGAACAGGACTGCTGAAGGAACTTTCCTCTTCCTAGAATTCTCATTACCCCACCTCTGCTTCCTGCCTGGTCACCCCATCTATACTTCCTGCCTGGCTATTGACCAATCAGCGTTTAATTATAATATAATTGACAGGATGTAGACCATTGTCCCACACCAGGGATATACCACAATTTTCCATTTATCCTATAGGCAACATAACTTGGATACTTACTCTTAATAGTTGACAGTGTTTATCCCTTGTTCTCATGTCTATCTCTCTTAACTTCTTAGTGTGTTAGTTGGGGAAGGCTTTGAGGTCTCAGATCAGATACGCTATCTTGGCCCAGTTTGGGTCACTATCTCTCCCTGTTGCTTGTGAATTAGATGCAGTACTCTCGGCCACCCTTCCAGCACAATATGCCTGTATGCCACCATGATAGCCATGGTAATAATAATGGACTGAACCTCTGAGCTGTAAGTCACCCACAATTAAATCTTCTCTTTGTAAAAGTTGCCCTGTGCTATGTAATATTTCTTTACGCAGTGTGAATATATGTCACTGTGATTGATTTAGTAAAGAAGATGACTGACCAGAATAAGGTTAGTCAGGACAGCCAGACTAGGAGAATGCTGGGAGGAAGAAGGGCAGTGTCTGGAGTTGCCTGACAGACAGAGAATGAGGTGAATACACAAAATGGGATAAAGGTAAAGCAATGAGCCTTGGGATAGTACATAGATTAATAGAAATGGTTTAAGTTGTTAACAACATGAACTATTGACTGAGCATTTATAAGCAATCTTAAGTCTGTATGTTGCTTATTTGGAAGTAGGCAGTTGGGACAGGAAATTTCTGTCTACAGCCCTGGCCATGATGTCTCCTTACAGAAACAGAAACCCTGCTAACACACATAAATCCTTTGTATTCTGTTGGTAAAGCTTGCATGTGCAGTTCCTGATTGAATTCTACATTTTTCATTTCCACAGTTTCCTCAGTTTGTGTTTTCTTTATTGATTCTATTTACATTTCCAGGTCTTAAACAGTTTTATTCAATTCCTTCAAAATTTTTTGTTTTCTTGGAGTTCAATAAGAGATTTATTCATTTCCTCTTTAAGGGCCTATATCATCTACATATAGTTGGTATTAAGGTCTTTTCTTTGTGCTTCAGCTGTGCTGGGATATTCAGAGCCTCCTATGATTGGATAGATAGACTCTAGTGGAGACATACTTCCCCGGCTATTTTGATTGTGTTTTCACATTGGTATCAAGGCATCTGAGTTTGAGATTATTATATGTCTAGCAGCTGATTTCTGGATTTTTCTTTGTTGAGTGGGTGTTTTGTCCCCTGGTTTATGTTCCCTCTCAGATTTTCTAGAGTGTATTGACTGTGTGTTAGTTATTTTCCTGGCCTGCTCAGCTGGTGTGTTCACAGGGAGTGCTTGCTAGTGGTGGAGGATGGGATTCTGGACTGAGTTGAGGGGAGGCAGGTTGGATAAGAAGGTGTTTGTGAACCATAGGGGATGGAGTCAGAGAAGAAAGAGAGACCACAGCAGGTTCCCTGCTTCATAACTACAGTTAAGACTTGGGGGATTGGATTTCAGGAGCTATAGAAGAGATGTGGGCTATCTTCAACCCATTTTTTTGGTCTGGGAGGAGCAGCCCTTAGGGTTAGCCAGAGTTGATTTTTGGAGTTGGAGTCTGGGACAAGGCAGCAATTGGGGGGATGAAGAGTGTAAAAGGAAGATTTGTGGGATCAACAAGAGATGGGATAAGATGGTCAGGGAAGGCTGACTCATGTGTTCTGTTGCAGAGCTGGGTATGAGACTGGGGGATTGAATCTGGCAAAGGAGAAAGTAAAAGTTCTATGGTCATCCCAGCTGGTTTTCTCACAGCCATGATTTAGCAGGGGGTATCTGCTGAGATACAGTAACAAAGCAGGGGAGAGAACTTGGAAGGAGATGGTTTGTGGAATCCACAGGAGATGAAACTGATGTTCTATTGCAGGATTTGGTCTCAGTGAACAGAGCAAGAGAAGATCTAGTGCATGCTTGTTTTTAGTCTGCTGCTGTAACATGAGGGGCCTGGCTTGTTAGGGTTTCTGTCCCACCCGGTACCTCACAGCCGGCAAGCCCCAAAGAAAATCACACAGAGATTTCTATAAGTTATATAGCTGATTGGCCCATTAGCTCAGGCTACTTATTAGTTCTTATGACTTATATTAACCCATTACTCTGATCTATTTTTGCCATAAGGCTGGGTACCTTTTTCAGCTGGCAGGTCACATCCTGCTTCCTTGGTGATCTGT
>LOEQ01007754.1:18530-30532 GCA_001685075.1 Bramus lutescens | reverse complement strand
GGAGCCTAGTGTGTTTGGATGCTCACCTTCCTAGACCTCGATGGAGGGGGGAGGCTTGGTCTTCTCACAGGGCAGGGAACCCTGACTGCTCTTTGGACTGGAAAGTGAGGGGGAGGGGGGAGGAGGAGGAAAATGGGAGGAAAAGAAAAAAAATTTTCAATATATCTCTAAATAATAGGATAGAAATCTGTAGATTCGGAGTTTTACTGCTGTAGGAAAGATACACTTCAAATAAATATCATACATTCTCATAATAAAAAAAGAAACAGCATAGTATCAAGAAATGCTATTAGCATCCATAATTGTAGGACTCAAATTAAATATTGACCCAACTTAGCTTACTCAGAACAAGGGAATGTTTGTTGAGGCCTGCTTCTTAGATTGCTGAGCTGAGGTAAAAATATAAGCTTTCCAGTAAAGTATGTGAAGATTTCTCTGGTAGCTGGTGCGACTCAGATCCATCTCTTGGGAATGAAGTCTTCGTCTGTGTGAGGATATATCTCACCCCCACATCTCAGTGATAAAAGGTAATGGGATAACTGTGTGCTTAGCTGGATTCTTTAAATAGGAACCTTTGGATATCAATGAAAATCACTGATGGGTTCATACATCACTATATGCCTTCTGTGAATCGTTTTACCTTATATCCATACCAGATATAGATAAGTATATATGATGATAATTTCTAAGTGCTCTTCTTTATGTAAAAACATCCATCTCTACAATTCAACCTGTAAAAATTTTCTATCCAGATGTCTTTAAAGCACCTGTAAATTACATTTGATAGTGAATATGTTGCTTTCTCATAGTCCCGCTACTTGAAGACTCCCTCCCAAGTCAAACCATTCTTAGTTTCTCTACTTCCTCACTTCTCACAATCAAACTGCCACTGAACTGTCTCCCTCTATCTCTGTCTCTCTCTCTGTTTGTCTCTCTCTCTGTTTGTGTGTGTGTACATGTGTGCACATGCATGTGAAAATAGGCCTGAGGATAACCTTAGGTGCTATTTCTCTTTATCTTTAAGGCAGAGTTTCTCTCTGGTCTGAACTTCAACACATAGACAAGGCTGATTGGTGGTGACCCATGGCATCTGCTTGTCCGTTGCCAACACAAGGATTATAAGCATGTGCCACTAGACCCATGTTTTTAAACGTGCATTCTGAATACCAAACTTGGGTTTTTTGCTGACAAGGCAGTCATGACTGAGACATCACCAGAGACCAACTGAACCCTAACCATTAGAGCATTTGTGCATCAGTCAAATCTATCCACTTCCAAGAAACTGTTATCAGAGAACTAACATACAGATTATCATTGAGTTTTTCTATTTGAGTAATGCTGAGCCACGAACCCAGATACTAACTCATAGCCAGGAATGGAATAGGTGTTGCAAAAATACTTTTAAATCACTTAAATTTTATCTGGGAAAGTTTAAACATAAATAAAAATTCATGGAAAATAAAGTTCTACAGAAAGGCAAAATGTTTTCAAAGTCTAGAATACAGATAACATAAGAAAATCCATGTATTTAATCTACCCACTTAAATAAAATATGTGCTTAGCTCCTTCTTTGTGCTGGAAAATGTGTTTTTTCTGCCAGTAAAAGGTATTTCACCATAACAACTTCACACACACTTTACACAGAAAGTGTAAGAGAGTGAAAACATCAGGGTCCTCATAAATAATGGCATCTTCAATATTATCAGATGTGTTTTCCTCTAAACCCTTGGGAAATAAACAGGGATATTAAAGACTCTCATAATTTTATAGATAAGAATTGAAGGCTTAGAGGAGATGAAACTCAAATATGGGTTTCCTTGGTTTTCACTGTCCTCATTGTATTGCTAAGTGTATACACAGTAGATTGACTGCAAGCTGACAGACCTAGCTAAACCCATTTCCAATAGGAGGCAGAGAGAACCACCTCTTGATTCATTGCAAGTAAGAAGCTTTGAATCGTAATTACTCTTCTTTATTTTTCCAAACACACCTGTGTGGTGCTTGAATGGGAATGTCCCCCATGGGCTCAGGCCTTTGAATACTTGTTCTCCAGTTGGTGCTGCTGTTCACGGAGGTTATGTAACCATTCAAAGGTGGGGCATTTCTGAAGTACTTTACTCTGGGCAGGCTTTGAGTTATACAGCCTATTCTTGCTCTCTGGTTCACATATGTAGATAAAAATATGATGCCCCTGCTTACTCCTCCTGCAGCCAACCTATGCCATGTCCATCTTTCTGGGAGCATAAGTAAAAACAAACAATTGTTTTCTCAAGTTCTCTTTAATCACTGTGGATTATCACAGCCACAATGCACGCCCCCTGATTTCTAATGCAATTAGTCTCAGTCATATTCAGTGATTTTTTACATTTCTAATCAGTACTCAGATGAGGTCAATGATACTGCTGCCAGGAATCACAGCACAATGACCACTCCATTATCTATGCTACAGCCTTGCAGAACCTCCGTGACCCTGTGATAACCAGAGTAGGTTGATGTACCCACACCAACAGGCGTAGGGCATGTACTTCATACACCACCATTGAAAACTGCCTTAACAAGTGAACTGATCATTTGTCACAAAGATACCTTCTGAGCAACACCTTTAAGATGTGTAAATAAAGTCTATGCAGCATCCCTAAGGTCTCCCACAAGAAAAAGCAGTGTGGCCTCAGTCAGCATCAGTCTGTCTGGCATTGCTTTTCATGTTCTTCCTCATTTCTAATTTAGCCTTTAGTGCCCGTATTCATTTTCCACGCTGATTAAAACTATGCCTGACTGAACAGTATGACCATCAACGTCTGTATTGGTGGGTGAAGATTACATATAAAAATGATCGCTGTCTTTGGAAGGCAGAACCCAGGGAGGAAACAGATGTATATTTAGCATAAATCAAAACAGAACTGAAGTTCTTCACTCACAGAATTCTGTGTTCAAGGCTACTCAGAGAGATTACAGGAAAGGAGAGTGAGAGTTGCGCGGAATTAATTAATTATTTGGCAATCCTGCAACACGAAGGCCATGAAGAAAGCCTATTATCTAGCCTTACTCCCAATGCATTCTTGAGTCAGAATATTTTTCTGGACCTTTACATGTTCTTCTACAAATTAGAATGAACACAGTGTCCACCTCGCAGAACATCTATCAAGCTATACGCTCTGCAAAGACCAGGACTGGGTATGGATATTTTTCTTTTAGTCTCTTTTCCTCCAGCAGTGGTTCACTAGGAAATGCAAAGTAGAAAGTTCCCTGTAAATATTCTATAAAACTCATTCATTAGGTCATTAAGGAAAATGAGTTTGAAAGCTAAGGGATAACAGATACAAGGCATTAGAATGAGTCCTGGTTGTTAGTAAGACTCTCAATGACTGCTGCTCATTGCTACCATTTTCACTGAAGAATACTAGTATCACAGCATGAACTTCATGAACAAAGACAGGAAATTATGTTAACACAACTGTTTCTGTACTTGATATATGGGTCAAAAGATGACAGAATCATCTCTTCAAACAACAACTTGCTAGATAAAACAGGACTAACAACAAAAACCTTAATCATCACTCCTATGTTTAAAATTTATTTACACAACTTTCATTACATAAATATTCTGGATTTTCAAATAATCTACCATGTTTCTCTTCCTATTGTTGTTTGACAACATTTCTTGTTCACATTGAGAGGGAACTATTTCCCTCAGAGGCTCCTCTGCTTTGGTCTCTGTGCTTTCCTGGTTGATTTGGAAGTAAAGGGAAGAGCTTGGATGTACTCTCTGTGTACATTTTGGTGACTTTGAAGATCTCTATGATATCAAGTAAGAGGTTTGCCTATTTGCTGCTTTTTCATGTATATAGAACTTCTAAAGTCTAGTATAATTTGAAGAAAGGGCATGTGTTTATTTTAACAAAGTCAGTGATTTCTCAGGCAACTTTAGCTGTGAAGACAGAAAAGAATACACAGTCCAGACAAGGATTTTTCATGTGAAAAAGCTCTATGTGGTATTTAGTGTGCCTTCTCTTCTTATTTGATCTATAGGCTCAAAAATCATGAGGGAAATAAAATCGTGTCTTGTAATAGGTAAATGCCAAAAGAAGTCCTTTATCACTTTGTCCAAAGGATTTTGGTTTATTTTTGAGCAATAAAGTAGAAAGTTGAGTTACCTAGAGTTGATAAAGGAAAGTTGAATTTTAGGTTCCAGTAAGCCCATCATTTAGTGCTTTCTCCATGTCATATAACTCATTTTGAACCATAGATAATAACTGAGTTTTCACTGAAAAATAAGCCATGGGGGCCAATAACAAATCTGTGTTTATTCTAACGTACATGCTACTCATTTATTCCCCTCATTTTTATTTCCTATTGATCAATAAAATCAGACTTGAATACTTTAATCATGAGAGCGAAAATATCTTCTGTGAGAAGAGAAATATAGTGGATAATTCCTAGCTGGGATTTCTTGTAACAAAATTCAGACTAACAAGAGAAACATAACAGAATTCTAATAATATATAGACAGATTGTCTCCAATTTAAGATGGTTCGGCTTAGTTATTGTTCAAAAGAAATAAATATTTATTAAAACTGTGGGATAAATATTGCCTATGGATAAGCTGTACTTGTGTTTTCTCACAATTGCTGACATTAAGAAAGAACTACAATTTCAAGTAACCAGCATAATCAAGAAGGGAAACAACCAATATTTGGCAGTATGTTGTGTGGATGAACTGTGGTGTTTGGTAAGCTAGGTATATTAAGTGTCTTTTAGTCTCTGTTCTGAGAGAGTATAGATACTGTAACTGGCATAGCAAGTCAAGGACAACCCCTATCTCCCATATATGTAAAAAATGCAGAGATGAGTTTATTGTCATATCTCAATTTCTTAGACTTAAACCTTAGGTTTTAAAGCATCAGTATTAGTTTCCTATTACCATTACAGATGTTTATGATAATCAGCTGTTGGGAAGGTTCATTTTGGCTTACAATTTCGGCAGCTTTGATCCATTTCTTTGGATCCCATTGGGAAGAAGTACATCACTGTGGGAACACAAAGAAAAGCAAGAACAGTCAGTTAAGAACTATAAGGAAGAAAAGGCAGAAACAGAGGAAGAGTAGGAGGAGAGTAAGGAATGGGGCCACACTCTCCTTCACATCACACCTAAACCTAAAGGCATTCCACCGGAAATCATCTCTTAAGGTTCTATCATTCCACAATAGTGCCAGGCTAGGGACTCAGTATTTCACATACATGTTCTGGGGACATTCCAGATCCAGAGTACTGCCCTCCTTCGCTGAAACAAAAAGGGGTGTGTATAAAAACTCATTTAAGAATTGAGAGAAAACAAGATCTCTTGTGACAGTTTCATTCTGGTGCTCACTAGACTGAAGAATCAACTCTGTAGATTTAGTCTGCATTCTCTTCCACGGTCAGAGAGGAAGACACCCTTACCAATGGGGACTTATTTTCTTGGTGTGAATTTATTATTCTTATGAGTATAACTTATGAGTTCTTCTCTTATACCCTCAACACACAGAATATAATCTTTATGCCAAAGAGGCTTACTTGTGGGTTGTATATTCTAGTTTCTTACAACTATATCTTGGGGTAGCAAAGATGGAAAGATGAGTCCACAGCAGTTGTCATTATACATTTTCCTTTCATAAGGCTGCATCCCAGAGTTAGACACTGCCTATAAAGTGACTTGTATGGACTAAAATGCTCAGGGATCCAAACTGATGTGAACTCTGAGGCAAACTCCAACAATAACTGGTGAAAATAAACCCTTACAACAATTTGAGAAAAACCCTCCTTTAAAAAGGCCTTGAATCGTCATTCTTCCTTCCATTCTTTCCTTTCTTTCATCTGCCTATTCATTTGTTCAAGAAAAATTAATTCTAGTGCTGGTGAAACAGCTCAGTTGTTTGGAATGCTTACTGACCTTGGAGAGGATAACACTTTAATTCCCAGCACCCACATAGGTTAGCTGACCAGTACATGTAACTCCAGCTCAAGAGAATCTGAGGCCTTCTTCTGGACATTTGGAGTCACCCATATATACACACTAGCATGCATAAATTGTAGAACAATTCTTTTATAAACAAAGAAAGGTTAGTTAAATTCAGCCTAAAATATTATCTGGGTTTCTCATTATTCATGACTCAGCTTCAGAAATCTTGAAACAACAAAGAAAGAGGGAAACCTCCCAGGCTACAGGGAACAATTCCCAAAACAAAGAGATTCCCACAGCTCAGACAACTGCTGATGAAATACAAGAACAACACTGGATACTAAAAATCATCTCAAATTGTAAATGGAAGCCAAAGAAGTGAACATATTTCAGATGAAGTAAGAACTGCCCATAACATGCAGGTGGGAGTAGGGACCCAAGGGCAAGTTAACACAACTTTGCTTATGTAAAACTCCAATTTTTAATAATGTATCTAATAACATTGTTTACAGAAGAAAAAACTGGGAGCCACCTATTATGGCCACCAAAATAAATCACTTAAATAATTATATTATTCCAAAAATGTAATGGCAAAGATTATTTTAAAATTAGAATGTAGAAATGCCTTGGTTGCACTGAATATCTTCTTAATTTGTGGTTCGGTAAAAACTATGAACTCAATATTTCTACATTTCATAGGCTGTTTTACATTTTAACAGTATATGTCTAGTGTTATATACTTGTATGTAGACACAATTATATATACATACATACTTTGTTGCCTTAAGCTAAAACCAGAACACAAAAATACAAACATTATTCTATATTTAATACTATATCTATGCTAAGCTTCTATATGCATATATGCATATATATATATATGTATATATCATTTAGCCTTAAACTAAAACCTTAGAATCAGAATATGAACAACATTGCTTCGATGTGGTATAATTATCAATGATTTTGTTTTTTTTTTCATTTACCTTGTCTTTGGTAAGTTTTGCATGATGCAGATGCATCTCTTTTCTAATAAAAATATTGTTTTCAATGCATACAAATAAATCTTCTTTTACTTCTACAAAAGAACGTGAAAGGGTCTTTTGATAAGTCTAAATTCTATGACTATGATATCAATGCCCATCATAATCCCAGGATATTTGAAAAATGTTCCAAAGGCATGATACCTCATCCTCAGTCAGCATTAAAAATGCAATATAATCTGTGTCTTGCTCTAGAGACAATCTTGGTGAAGAACTAAATGAACATGTCACAGCATCACAGAAAATATGTTTCCCTTGAGTAAAGAAGTAGATTTCTTGTAACAGTCCAAGAGCAAATTTCCATGATGCTGAATATTCCATATAATTCTATCTTTCTACTCTACCTGAGGCTCAAACATAAATGAGTCTTCAACTTCAAGCTTTATACATTTACTGACCAAGTGTTCAATGCCCAATAAGCAAAGAAACCGAAGATGTCATGTCATTGGAGAAATTTTGTTGTGAATCCCTCTGACAGCACCAATGCAGATAATACCACTGCCATTGGGCTGGTACATAAAGAATCCATAGGAATGAAAGGAAACAATTTGCTTTCTGATTGGATGTCCAGAAGGGAATGCCATGGAGTTATTTTCGCAAGTGTCAACAGTTGTCATGCCCCTTCACTAGTTATGTTTCTTTTGAAAAAGAGTGATATTTTGATATTTTGGTATTTGGAGAGAGTGATGTCAATACCACTAACTACAAAGAGCTAGCTTCTAAGTATGTCCATTCATGAGAAGCCACCACCCTTGCACCATTCTGGGGGTACTTCCTGAAGACAATCACTTTATTATTCAAGATATTTAATCCATGCTGTATCTTGGATGAATTCATTTTAGTATTAGATTCTGAAGTAGGAATGACCCTTAAAATTAACATTCTTAAATAGTCAACAAGATGCAACACACCTGGAAGACATTGGAAGACTTAGGAATAAAGATCACTCTGATCTTTCCTTGTTTTTGCCAACATAGTAATAGCTCTTCTCTCAAATTTCATTTTTTACACTAAGAAACAGATCTGTCTGAAATATATTCAAGTGTTTTTAATCCTTTTACTCAAATATCTTATCCAAAAACAATGAAACTCATATCACATAGGAAGTAACTGGCAATCAACTACCTTACCTATGACCTAGAGAGAACATTTTCCCCAGATTCTGTGTGCGCCTTACTTTCTCCTTCATCAAAATGACTTGTGCTTGTTCTAAACTGCCTAAGGCTTCCATTTTTGCCTCCCTATCAAAAAGGGAATATAGGTTGGTGAATCTCACCGGATTATTGAATACTTAGCTTCCTGCTTTGTCCTGATTCACACAAACTAATTTTTAAATGTTTTTTCTTGAAATACATTGCTGGTTTATTTTAAGCTGAAGGACTTGAGAATTCAGAGAGTGACGGTTTAACTCACCTATATAATCATATCTCAGCATCTTCAGGGATGAGAAAAAGCAACTGATCTCTTCAAGACTGAAGTCCCTTTGTTTTATAATAGTCTACAAACTTCCAAGGGCTTTAAAAGGTGGAAGAGTAACTCTTCCTAAAGTTCTTGAAATTCAAGGGCTAAAGAAATAGCTCAGGGGTAGAGGCTTGCTTAACAGATACAAGGCTCTGGAATTTAATTCCCAGCCAAACTGTCTTATGTCTAAGAAAGTCTTTTGTTCTGTATTTATGCACATATTAAGTAATGTTTTTCAATTTTACACCTACTGTTGTAGATTTGATCTACCAAGATGAGCTGAAGCTATGCAATCCACCTTGCTTTTTTGTTAGGTTCTGCAAGTAGAACTCAATAAAGGAGACTAGGTTGGGGCTGGCAGAGAGAGAGAGGCATCTGCTCCCAATTTGCCTCCTTCCTGGCACTAGCACAAATGATATTAAAATGAGCAGCATTTCTTTACTCTAACTGCAGCACAGAGGCAGGACTCCACTCTGCAATTTTTCCATCAGCTGCAAAACAAGGCTAATGTCTGTGGAGCCTTGTAGAAACCAGCACATGCTGGCAGAGCTCCTGCAGTGTCCGTATTTCAGCCCTCTGGGGCTTTGCTTGTACTTTACCATTTCGAGAATTCTTTCTTTTGCTCTGCCAGCCCTGTGAATGAAGTTGTTTCCTACAATTTCTAGCTTAAAAGTTGGCCATTTTTTTTATCATTTTGTTTTCCTACCAACCACTTTTCTATTCACAAAGATTATTTTTAGTTGACCTGACTTAAGTCAGTAACCCTGAATCCTCCTCTCAACATGGCCCACCTGTGAACTTCCTGCAGCGCCCAGTTTCAGCAGTTCTGCCAACTTTAACAGAATCCTTATCTGCTGTGTCTGGTATCTAATCTAAGCCCTTCCTCACCTGGGGTCGGGATATGTTATCCCCTATATGTCCCTTGAGCTGCCTTCAGCCGGAATAATGCTGGGTTAGGTCAGTTCTGTCAGAACCCCCAGAGTCTATGTTTTCCCATAGTAATAGTTTATCCATCATTTGCTTCTTGACTATAAACTCTCGATTGTTGCAGTTTTATTTGTGCTTGAGTCCATTTTCAGAATGGGGTCACTCTTCTTTTACAATAGCTTGCATTTGTTTATTCTTAATAAAATTTCACATCAACCCTCTAACTTTTCATTCATTCATTTATTCCCTGGCCATGCTGAAGCATGCACGGGCAGTCTGTTTATGGCGGTTCTCCAGTTGTTCCTATCCTAGGCAGTCCTAGATGCTTGTGTTACTGTCATACCCAAGGTTCCACAGTCTTCCTTTATGCTGTCTAGCCAGCGTTTTGGGGCCTTCTTCTTCACCTTATCCTGTGCACTCCTCCAAGCAGTGCTATCTTCGGGTATCTGCTGTCAGTCATTCTCATAACATCAGTCAAAGGCTGTGAGAACTAAAGGATTAGTTAAAGCAATCATAGGAATGTTGCAGGGGTGCATCCTCTCACCACTACTCTTTAATATGGTCCTAGAATTAAAAATAACAAGAACCCTGAAGGATGAGGAGATAGGCGTGCAGATAAATGGTGTGAGAATCAATAACTTGTGTTTTGCCGACGATACAGCACTACTTGCTGAAAGTCTAAGTGAGCTGCAGGCCATGGAAAATAGATGGTCTCCACTGACCCCAGCCTCTGAAAGGTCCCACCACATCACAGCACCATTACACTGAGCCTTTGGAGTTCAAACCAAATCTAAACCAGGATTCTCCTGAGACATGCCATCTCAAAGACGTTCAGTCTCTGTTCTGAGGACCATTTTATTGTCCAGGTTTTGGAGTTGTAAATAAGACAGCTCAAGAAAAGAGTCTCATATACTTGTAAATTTTTTGTTATCGTATATCTCTTGCTGATCAAACCTTTCATAGCGTCTGGAATGCAGACCTTGCTATCCCTAACCACCTCCTGATGTCTGAATAGTTTTCTCCTTTGAATGGAGGTTTCCTGCCAGAGAGACAAAGTTGACTGCTTGAGGTTCTGATTCTTTAGTTTGCTTGTTTGTTTGTTTGTTTTTTAGGACATACCAAGGTTTTCACTGACTTCCACCACTCTATGGTGAAGATAAATATAAGTTTCGTTTATATTTCATTTCAATTCAAAACAATATTATCTCACAATAATAGTCCAGGATTTAGGTCCTCCAATCCCATTGTTTTAAGCTACTGAATCCTTAGAGAAATTCCATAACCACTTTATGGCTGATTTGTTTCACAATAGCATAAAAATTAAGATAATAGCATTTACTAGGAAAATTGTCTCTAGAGATAAGGAAACAAAGGTGAAATTCAAAGATCTGTGTAGTGACCACTCTGTGAAAACCTACTTGCTTTCATGTCTCAATGTTCTGTGAATCCAACAAGTAATTACAATAATCCAGTTATGTGAACAGAGATTGTTCATTCATTTCCCAGCCGTTCAAATTGGAATAATCACACAGAAATTTTATTAATTATATATAACACAACATTAATAAATTATATTAATAGCTTTTCAATATGTAATAAATTTAATTACATATTACATAACATTCATAAACTATATTAATTACATATTTGGCCTATTAGCTCAGGCTTCTTATTAACTAACTTTTAGATCTTAAATTAACCTATTTCTATTAATATGTGTATCACCACAAGTCTGTGGCTTACCAGTAAAGCTTCTGGGGTATCTATCTCCATCAGCATCTACATGGCATAACACTGACTCCACCTACTCTGTCTCTATGTCTCTGTTTAGATTTCCTACCTGCCTCTATTCTGCCCTGACATAGGTCCAAAGAAAATTCTTTATTAGCCAATAGTATTCACAGTGTACAGAGAGCAATCCCACATCGCAGGTGCTTCCATGTCTTTTCAAATATTTTCCCCATGTATTATATATTTACTTCATTCCTTTTCTCTAACTTGAGGGGATTTCTTACTTCATCACAATTTTTTCTTACTTGATTATTTTTCATGGTCTGGTATGTATTTTATTGTCTATTTTCCTCTTCATGCAAACCTTTGTGTTGTACGAGGGTCTTCTGTCTATGTGTTACTTTCAATGGTTAATAACGAAACTGCCTTGACCTTTTGATAGGACAGTGATGTAGGAGGGTCATCTGTCTATGTGTTATTTTCATTGGTTAATAAAGAAACTACCTTGGCCTTTTGATAGGCCAGCCCTTAGATGGATGGAGTAGACAAAACAGAATGCTGGGAGAAAGAAAGCCAAATCGGGCAGATGCATGAAGCTCTGGGCCAAGATGGACATGGGTTAGATTCTTCCCGATAAGCCACCACTTCATGGCAGTACACAGATTATTAGAAATGGGTTAATCAAGATATGAGAGTTAGCCTAAAAGAGGCTAGATATAATGGGCCTGGCAATGTTTAAATAAATACAGTTTTTCATGTAATTATTTTGGGTAAAGCTAGCCAACGGATGGGAGCCGGATAGCAGGAAACAGCCCACTGCTTCTGCTTGCCTTGTCACTACAGGCCAGCCCTTAGGTGGGTGGAGTAGACAGAACAGAATTCTGGGAGGAAGAAAGCAGAGT
>LOEQ01007753.1:54948-65706 GCA_001685075.1 Bramus lutescens | reverse complement strand
ATGGCTTGAGATCCTGGCTGTCATACCATGTAAAAACATGGGCCTATAATAGTTTTCTTTCATTGGGCTACAAACCAGTCTATATTTTTTAATTTTTAAAGTACCTCCATGAATTTTTTGTCTTACTAAATAAGTATACTAATTCATATTCATATCAAATCTTTTAAAATCCACCAAAACTTGTTATCTTTAAAAAAATTTAAAGTTTTTGAGATAAAAATGCAATCACCTCATTTCTTTTTCCTTTCCTCCTCGAACACTTCTCACACACCTTCTCTTGTTATCTTTGGAAACTGTGAGGTGATATTTTACTATGATTTGAAGTTATGATCCCCTGATGACTAGTGATGTTCCGCAATTGTTTATATATAAATGCAGGACTTTACCTTAATACAACTACAATTTATCATTTCTCCTGTTTCTTTGCTCAGGTAGCACTGACAGAAAGATCAATGGAAGGAGCGAATCAGTCTGTGGTGTCAGAGTTTGTGTTCCTAGGACTCACCAACTCCTGGAGTATTCAACTATTGCTCTTTGTGTTCTCCTCCATGTTTTACGTAGCAAGCATGACAGGAAACTCCCTCATTGTGTTCATTGTGGCTTCTGACTCTCACTTACACTCTCCCATGTACTTTCTGTTGGCTAACCTCTCCTTCATTGACTTGGGTGTTTCTTCTGTTACTTTTCCCAAGATGATATGTGACTTATTCAGAAAACACAAAGTCATCTCCTTTAGAGGCTGTGTCACTCAAATCTTCTTCATTCATGTCACTGGAGGTGTAGAGATGGTGCTGCTCATAGCTATGGCTTTTGACAGATATGTGGCCATATGTAAGCCTCTCCATTATTTGACCATTATGAGCCCAAGGATGTGCATCTTGCTTTTAGTGGCTGCCTGGGTGGTTGGCCTTATTCATTCACTGATTCAACTGGCTTTTGTAGTAAACTTACCTTTCTGTGGACCAAATGTGTTGGACANTCTGTGGTTGTCTTATTCTTCAGTCCATTGATATTCTTCTATACCTGGCCTTCTCCTTCAATACACCTGGACAAATTTCTAATGATTTTTGATGCAGTTGTTACTCCTTTTCTGAATCCTGTGATATACACATTCAGAAATCAAGAAATGAAGGTATCAATGAAGAGAGTATGCAGACAATTAGTTATAGGAAAACTTCTTAAATTGATGTGCTGAGGACTGTCTTCAATGAATGTAGATGCTTATTGTTTATCAACCTCAGAAAAATACTTATATTTATGTATATGTATATAGATATTACACATACATAAATTATGTATATATTTTTGTCCTTCTCTATATATCTATATATTCTCCTGCTTAGTCTGTATTAACAATGTCTCCTGCAAAAAGAGAATCACATATATTTATAAAGCAAAGATTATAATAATCTTGAACTTACATTCCTAAGGAATAATGTTTACTCTGAAGTAATTGATACTTAAGGCCTTTAGAACAAGGAAACTTTCTCTCTCTCTTCTTTTACACTTGTTTTATTTATTGAGAATTTCATGCATGAACATTGATTTCAAAAAGTTTCATTCTTTTGTCTCCCCGCTCCATTCATTTCTGGCCCCTCTCATTTCTTTTCTTATTTATGACTTCTTTAATTTTAAATACATTCAAATATATGTTAAAATAATAAAATATAAAGAAAATATTGAATCCAATTAATGTTGCCCATATATATATGTGTTTATTATACATTGTCTCAAATTCAGGAATTTCTGGATGCCTTTACTAGTTTGCTTATAAAGGCTTACTCTACTGAGCTTTTTGTCTGTCTCCTGTAGTTTGTATATGTTACGCATTTGGAGTTTTTCTGCTGTACAATAGGATTCAAATAAGGAGAACACACAAAGGGGTATAATGGATGCTTGTTTTGTGTAGAAGACTTGCAAGCCATTTTGGAATAGCAACAAGGAACTGAGTAAACATGATTTTTCTGTCATATTAGCATTATTCTATTCACACACATCCAATTTCTATTTATTTGTATTTATTATTTATTTTTTCTTAGTATATTTCCATGTTACAGTGAAACTCAAGAAAAAATGTATGATATTTGAAAGGAGGAATTGAAACAACATATATGCTCACTTTGTGAGNTCTGAAGTAATTGATACTTAAGGCCTTTAGAACAAGGAAACTTTCTCTCTCTCTTCTTTTACACTTGTTTTATTTATTGAGAATTTCATGCATGAACATTGATTTCAAAAAGTTTCATTCTTTTGTCTCCCCGCTCCATTCATTTCTGGCCCCTCTCATTTCTTTTCTTATTTATGACTTCTTTAATTTTAAATACATTCAAATATATGTTAAAATAATAAAATATAAAGAAAATATTGAATCCAATTAATGTTGCCCATATATATATGTGTTTATTATACATTGTCTCAAATTCAGGAATTTCTGGATGCCTTTACTAGTTTGCTTATAAAGGCTTACTCTACTGAGCTTTTTGTCTGTCTCCTGTAGTTTGTATATGTTACGCATTTGGAGTTTTTCTGCTGTACAATAGGATTCAAATAAGGAGAACACACAAAGGGGTATAATGGATGCTTGTTTTGTGTAGAAGACTTGCAAGCCATTTTGGAATAGCAACAAGGAACTGAGTAAACATGATTTTTCTGTCATATTAGCATTATTCTATTCACACACATCCAATTTCTATTTATTTGTATTTATTATTTATTTTTTCTTAGTATATTTCCATGTTACAGTGAAACTCAAGAAAAAATGTATGATATTTGAAAGGAGGAATTGAAACAACATATATGCTCACTTTGTGAGTAGGTAGATAGGTACTAAGATACTGCATGTGTTGTTACCAGTACTCTGTGATATGGGAGTAAAACCATTTCTGAAGGTTTTCTAACTCGTTATAGATCTCACATTTCAGTTTCTCCAGGTCCCAGTCATTTGTAGGTCATCACCACTGTGATGACAGTCACAAGGCACACACTTTCCTGCATCATCAAATTTGGTGCATAGAGACAGACACAGTGCAGTTTAATCCTTGTTCTTCACTACATCACATTTTCATTTCCATTGTTCTGATTCACTGGCTTGATGTGCAGCATGAAGTTAATTGGGAGCAGGCTTAGCTGCACTACTGAATGACTTCGTATTCATAAAATCTTGTCCACATAAGTACTCACTGCACATCCTTATGTTTGTTGTCCTTTACTGAGAAACCTGAGAGTGATTAGTGCCAGCCCTATCATTTGCTCATTAAATAAATAATTTATAAATTTCCATGCTATTCAAATGATATTTCATCAAGCACAAGACAGTTTTAAAACAGATGAAATGTTGTCATCAGTTGTCAACTTATGTTGGAGAGGTTGTGGGGTAAAGGGAACACTTCTGCATTGCTGGTGGGAATGCAAGATGGCACAACCCCTTTGGATATCCATGTGGAGATTTCTCAGAAAATTAGGAAACAAACTTCCTCAAGACCCAGTAATACTACTTTTGGTTATATATCCAAAGGATGCTCAATCCTACCACAAGGCCATGTGCTCAGCTATGTTCATAGCAGCACTGTTTGTCATAGCCATAACCTGGAAACAACTTAAATGCCCTGCTACTGAAGACTGGATAAGGAAAATATGGTACATTTACACAGTGGAGTACTATACAGCAGAAAATAATAACGACATCTTGAAATTTGTGGGCAAATGGATGGATCTAGAAAACATCATAGTAAGTGAGTTAACCCAGACCCAGAAAGACAAATATCATATCTACTCACTCATAAGTNAATAACGACATCTTGAAATTTGTGGGCAAATGGATGGATCTAGAAAACATCATAGTAAGTGAGTTAACCCAGACCCAGAAAGACAAATATCATATCTACTCACTCATAAGTAGTTTTTAAACATAAAGCAAAGAAAGCTAGCCTATAAATCATAATCCCAGAAAACCTAGTCAACAAAGAGGACCCTAAGAGAGACATACATGGATCCAATGTACATGGGAAGTAGAAAAAGACAAGATCTCCTGAGTAAATTGGGAGCAAGGGAGCCAAGGGAGAGGATTGAAGAGGAGGGGAGAGGAAGGGTGGGGAGCAGAGAAAATGTATAACTCAATAAAATTAATAAAAAAACCTGAACAACAACAACAAAAACAGATGAAATGTGATAAAGAGCTCACAACACATGAAACTAACTAGTCTACCAACAAGCTTCAATCCTTGTAAGCCAATGATGGAAAACTTTGGCTATGAATTGGGCTAATGGGCGTCCCTCCAATGGGGTAGCCACAGAAGTAGCTGTTCCACTTTTGCTAACAGTTCCCAGTTGTTCACTCTGTTCTGTGGCTGCACATTTTACTTGGGGCTGTTCAAGCCTCTATTATCTTTCGTAGCTCTGTTGCTCCTAGTATGGTAAGAAATCACTGTTGTAGACATCTCTAATTCTTTTATCATCTTTTATTTGTTCTCATATTCTTGCTCTAAGTCTGAATATTTTTCTTTATATAAATTCTCTTTCATTACCAGAGCTTGTTATATCTTTTTTTTTCCTGGACCTTGATTTATTCCCTGTAGCATCTGTGAAACAATAAACAGAAAATAGAATTTACATTCCTCTACAAAGGCAAATATATGTCAATGTGATACACAAGAAACACCTAAATGAACACAAACTACACAATGGCTATCCCAAGAGGATCAGGTAGGGGTCTGTTATGACTGAGTCATGAGACACCCCCTCCACCCAGCACGACCACCAAGAAGCCGACTTTCTGATCAATTATGCAGGGGTTCTTTATTGTTCTACAGGCTTGTAAGCAGAAGCTGCTTTGTCCCATACAGCAATGCAGTGGGTGAAGGAGAAGGGCCCTGACAGCCCAGTGCAGGGGGTCTCTAAAGGAAAAACAACAAGCAGGGAGCTATGTGCCTTGACATTACCAGATTGGGTAGGGGGGATAGTTGGCTCTAAGTCAAGAGGGGATTTTTGTAACTTTCCACAAAACTACCTGGTAAGTATAAAACAAAAACAAAAACAAACTTGTTTGTGTAGCTTCTGACTGGTTGTCCTCAGGTTTCTCAGTAGCCAGGCAGTTTTCAGGCTTGTTGTGGCTTTTCTCTGAATTTACAGTTACCTGGGGTGTGGTGCCTGCTAGGTTAGACTCACAAAGATTGGGTCTGGGTTTAAAATGGCTTTAGTCTTGTTTCTTCAGGTCTTTATTAATGCTAATGATCAAAAGGTGTTTGATTTGATTTATGGTAATTCTGTCCTTAAGATGAGAATGGATCCATACACACTCAGTGTAATAGGAAGATAGAAAACAAATCAAAACAAAACAAAACCCAAAACCCAAAATATGGGTGAATCATCTTTACCGCCATTGAATCATTGTCTGATAGTTTATTATTCTCACATGTTAAAATTTAACAATTTTTTATAAACTTATGTGTTTTGCATCCTGATCACAGTTTCTTCTCCATCCGTTACTCCCATTCCTTCCCCTCACCCGATTTCCACCTCCCAATCCACTCCTCCTTCATTTCTGTTTAGGAAAGAGTTGATCTCTCATGAATATCAATAAAACATGGCATTTCAAATTACAATAAGACTAAGCACCTCCCTATGTATTAAGGTTGGGCAAGGCCGCTCACTATGAGAAATAGGGTCCCAAAGGCCAGTAAAAGATTTGGAGACAGGCCGTGATTCCATGGTTAGGAGTCCCACAGGAGGACCAAGCTACACAACTGTAACATATGCATCTAAGTCAGTTTCATGCAGGGTCTCTGGTTGTCAGTTAGGTCTCTGTGAGCATCTATGCGGCCAGGATAGTTGATTCTATGAGTTTTCTTGTGGTGTTCTTGATCCCTCTGACTCCTACAATCCTTCCCCCTCTCTTCTGCAGGGTTCCCCAAGCTCTGCCTAATGGTTGACAGTGGGTCTCTGCACCTGTTTCCACCAGTTGCTAGATGAAGCATCTCTAATGACTCTTGGGCTAGGCACCAATCTATGTGGTTAGCAGAATATGGTATCATTACACTGACATTTTTTTTCCTCTCCTGTCATGTTTGGTTCTATCCTAGGTCTCTGGGTCATCCAGCCTGTGGAACCTGGTGCTTTAGGCAATGTCACTGTGCAAGTGGCAATGGGTACATGAGCAACCAAGTGAGGGAGAGCAGAGGGACATAATACTGAGGCTACTGGAAAGGGGGCAATTCAGGGTGTGGTAGGGGGCAGAATCAGAGAATTCTGAGACTACTGGGAAGGGGGCCAATTCAGTGTCAGGAGCAAGGGATTATTCCAAGAATCTACAAGGATGACCCCAGCTAAGATTCCCCCAATAGCAGATACTAGACTAAACTGGCCATCTCCTGTGACTAGGCAAGACTTCAATTGGAGGAACTATGAAACCAGCCCAGCCACATGACCTTAGTGTAATGGTCTGGTCTGCTCCTTTAAAAAACAAGCCATGCGTACTCCACACAAGATGAGGCCCACAAATAAACGGGAAGCATTCTTTAGAATCTGCCGCTCCAATTCCTTTAACTTGTTGTGTCTAAACGCTGTCTTTTTATTATAGAAGAGAGATGGGAATGTAATGGTCTGCTCTGTCCCTTTAAGAGACAAGCCATGTTCATTCTCCCCGTCTTCTGAGAAAGGTGATCTTCAGCTTCCAGCCTGAGTCCCTCTCTCTTTCTGTCTCTCTCTCTCAAAGAGGATGCTCCTGTCTCTCCCTTCTCCCCACTTCTCCCCTTCCCCCTTCTCTCTCTCTCTCTCTCTCTCTCTCTGCCTCTATTTCTACTCCCCTTTCCTCTCCATAACCCACTAAATAAATATCCAGCCTTACTCTGCATGATGTGCCTATCTATCTATCTGTCTGTCTGTTTCTCACCTATTGTGTGGCTCCCTGCCTGGGATTAGCAGCCTTTGGAGACCTGTGGTGTTATCTCCTGGCATGGTCTTGTGGTGTGCCCATTCATCTCTTTTTCCTTGTAGAACTGCTTGCGCCATCGAGGTCTCTCACCCACTGCATGGCTCCCTACCTGGGACTCACTGCTCCTCTTGGCCCACTGCACCCGCTTGGTGAACTGTGCCATCCTTGCCTGGGACTGGCTGCTCTTTGGACCTGCAGTTCACTGCCTGCTGTCACTTAAGGAACCTGTGGCATGGTCTCGGGACCCGCTGGCTGCTGCAGCCTCTTAGGGATTTACAGCATTTTTAGTCAATCCATCGCGCTGATGCCGTGACTCAGCCAGGCTCTCCACATTCCCTCTGCNGCTGAGGATGCATGGAACCCTGGGCTTGAGAACCAGGGTTCTTTACAACAGCTTTCCATTACGTCTGCCTGAGCACTAGTTCTACACTCACCGCCGGCTTCAGTTTGTGAGTTTCCCCCATTCTGGTCAGCTTAACTGTTTCTCTGAACCTGAGGAATTGACTGTTGAACTCCCAGAAATCTTCTGGTGTTCGTAGAAATGGAGCGAGAGACTGCAAACCACAGTCTTCATGGCTACAGTTAAGCCCTTGGCTGACATTCGTCTCTGGATAGCTTCCCTTAGTTTAAAATCATGTTTGGATGACCTGGGGTTAGTCCTCCCATGACTGGGGGCCCAGGTTCCCTCAGATTTTTATTTATCCTTTCTTTCTTTTTTTGCTTTTCTTTTTCATTTTGTTCCCGCCCCCCACACACACACCTTGAAAGACCAAATGTAGAGGCCTCTGGCTTCTCTGGCTTCTGAGTCACCCCAACTGGAGTCAGTAAGGCTTTAGCACCCTACCCGTAGGCAGAGGATGCTCTGCTACAAGCCCTGTGGTGTTCACTGCTAATTTACACCCTGCTTATAGAGGGGAGACATCTTCCTGTAGGCCTTGTGGTGTCACCATTTTCTTGGGTTTTCTTGGTTTCAGCTATGGGTAGCAAGCAATTCATGTCTGTCAATCAGCCTCCCCCTGGGATGGATGACTTTTAGAGGGCCTAAAACCCCAGGTCTTAATGCCCTACTTCTTCAGCTCCTACCCTCACTCCGCTGGTGTCCTACCAGCGCCATTTCTATGGGAGCTTTTTAACTACTATCAGTGCACAGGCAAATGGAAGGAGTTTCCTCACACTTTCCCTGCCACTGCTACTGATCCATGAGGCAGCTGTTTTCAATTCCTGCCTTTTGTTCCCCACTGCAGCTTGTGGTATGGTAGCTCAGTAATGGGGCGGATCACACCTCTAGGTCTCTCTTATTATTAAACCTAAAATCCCTGCTTTTCCATACAACATGTGACTGTTGGCATTTTGACTGAGGACAGGTGACTTTATCACCATCTTAATTGAGGTCAGGTGATTTTACTGCCATCTTAACTGAGTGGCTTTTCCATACAACATGTGGCAGCTGCCATTTTGGCTGAGGTCAGGGCCCACCAAGAGCATCCGTTTCACTAATTCCTGTTCACTCTGGGTGTGTTCATAAATGTGACTTAAATGCACCTAGGTTTACTGTTAAATGTTAAAATTGTCTGCTCATTGTATCTCATTCCAGACTACAAAACAATAACTTTCATGTTTTAAATTGATATGTATTTTTAATTCTCTTACAAAAAATACTATATATGTAATTCAACCATGATTTAAAATATATTAAGCTGCTCTGTTATTGTCAGTTATGCTATTAACCTTCTATTGGAAGCAGTTTTTCTTCTTTCTTTTTATGAGTGTAAATATTACCTGTTGAGTTGAGAGCCAGTACAGTCAAACTTGGACCCAGCTTTCCAGGCAGATTCTAGACTATAGTTATACCTGATAAACAGCCCTCAATTGCTCAGAGATCTGGGTAATATGGCATTTAAATAGTTAATTATTAAAAGACTTTTCATAACAAAAAGAGACAAGTTGGCTCCTAGCAGCACCATTCTACTTCCTCCAAAAAAAAAAAGACAGAAGACAAATGGGCACAGAGCAACATCCATCTGTAATTTGCTTCAATTGCCAAGAGCTGACCACTAGACAAAACTGCCTTTCATCTAAACTGAAGATCACTAGACAGTGGACAGAATCACTGGAATCGACAGCCTAGCTGCTCAGGTCTAGGTAGGCCTGTCTTCCTACAGATTTATTAGCCCACAGGATCTTCTGGAGCCTGGCAGGCCCAGCACTAAACAGCAAAAGACAAATACAACCTTCAGCGACCTACCTCCTGTGACTCCTCATCGAGATCCACGGTACCAAGTAAGTTCTCTGTCATTTATTTATCAATAACTCAAATAAAATTTTATCCTTCTCAAAGATCTCTGATGCAGTTTGACAGCTAAAAAATTTTGCCAGTTTAAAAGGACAACCTCACCAAACAAATTTCAGGAAAATACAAATAAAAGACCTAAAAGTTATAAAGGTGTGAGGACAACACAAGTAACCAAACTTCTGGAGGCATCACAATCCCTGACTTCAAACTCTACTACAGAGCTCCAGTACTGAAAACAGTCTGGTATTGGGATAAACACAGACAAGAGGACCAATGAAACTGAACTGAAGACTCGGATATTAATCCACACACCTATGAACACCTAAATTTTGACAAAGAAGCAAAAACTATAAAATGAAGAAAGAAAACATATTTAACAAATGGTGCTAGCATAACTGGATATCAGCATGTAGAACAAAAATAGGATCCAAATCTCTCACCATGCACAAAATTCAAGTGCAAATGGATCAAAGTCCTCAACATAAAATCAGCCACACTGAACTTCATAGAAGAGAAAGTGGAAAGTACACTTGAACTCACTGGCACAGGAGACCACTTCCTAAATATAACCATAGTAGCACATACACTGAGAGAAACAATTAATAAATGGGATCTCCTGAAACTGAAAAGCTTCTGTAGAGCAAAGGACATGGCCAACAAGTCAAAACAGCAGCCTACAGAATGGAAAAAAATCTCACCATCCCCACATCAGACAGACATATATTCTCCAAAATATACAAAGAACACAAGAAATTGGTCATCGAAGGAACAAATACCCCAATTAAAAACCGGAGTACAGACCTAAACTGAGAACTCTCAACAGAGGGATCTAAAATGGCTGAAAGACACGTAAGGAAATGCTCAACATCCTTAGTCATCAGAAAAATGCAATTAAAAACAACTCTGAGATTTCATCTGTTTGGTGCTCCATAAGCTTCTTATATCTTCATAGGCATATCTTTCTTTAGATCAGCTTGCCTCAGCAGATAGGGGAGAGAGTGGACGTGGCTTGTCTCTTAAAATGACAAAGCATACCATTACACTCCCATAGTATTTTTTATAATAAAATGACACAGTTTAGGCACAAGAAGCTAAATGAATTGGGGTGGTGAATTCTCAACACTGCTTCCTGCTTATTTGTGGGCCTCATCTTGTGGGAAAACCTGAGAAAGCTGGGTGCTGGTCACATCCTGGCATAGGTGGTCTGTTTGTTCCTGTCCAGTGTTTGTAGAATGGAAATGTCTGGTGTCTCTTACAACTGTTTAAGGTATTGGCAGAACAGAGGACATAGTTAAGTTTAGGGAAAAAAATTTAGAACCAGGGAATTAATGGGGAGGTGTATCTGACCTGTTTAAGGTGAATCCTTCAATTCAGCTCCCTGAAACTCACAGGAATTCTTTGGGTTTGTGAAAACAGAAGTTTTAGACATAAACATTGTATAAGCAGTAGCATATTTATGTCAGAATGACTGTGACAGATATTTTTGCACAATGAAAAGTATTTTTAAGACTATGTAAGTCTCTCAAGGGCTGTGAAG
>LOEQ01007753.1:0-50598 GCA_001685075.1 Bramus lutescens | reverse complement strand
TTCCTTCCTTCCTTCCTTCCTTCCTTCCTTCCTTCCTTCCTTCCTTCCTTTTAGGTTATCTGTCTCAATTGTAAACACCATTTCTTTGGTTGCTTTATTTAAGTCTTCCTTTAGTTCTATTCTACCCATCTTCATAACTGTTGGACAATCTTAGGCTTCATAAAATTTCCTAACATGGAAATTCCAGTTGTCAAAACACTTGCTGCTCTTTCCAGGAAGTACTCAGAAAAGAGAGTTTACACATATCCATAAAAGACACATTAGTTCTTAGTGTCTGAAACCTTGGAGACATTACTATATTATTTTACATGTATAGAAAAGTTGTTTTGACATGTGGATTTTAATATTTAGAAAGACAACCTTATTTTTCTGCTATTTTACTATTATAGTTTTTTTTCATTGATAATTTTACCTTTTGTTACAGACAAACCTGTGTGATCCCATTTTGCCATGGAATTTTGAAGTATTCTGATAGTATGCCTTTATAATGGCCTGTTATGGTTTAAATGATCTTTATTCCCATTACCTCTTAGACTTTATCTACACAATCCTCACTTCCCACACATTTATTCTCTTTAACCTCTGTATGGTTCTTTGGACATTGCAGTAGAGTTCACATCTTTGGGGCTTTTGCTTTTGCTGTTGTTGTCTACATGAAATATTATCTCCCCAAATAAGTTAGTGATTTCTTTACTGTTCACTCATTTTTTCTCATATTTCTTCTCATTTGAATGATGAGCAAGAACTGTCTCATGAGTCCCATTTTGGAATCACATTCCGAATACTGTCCTCGTGCTCCTTGCTTAAATTTCCTACAAAGTAAAACTATCATCTGAGACCTGTCTCAAAAAAATGTCTATTACAATACAGAGAAAGATGATTTCTGACTTGAGGAACAAAATTAGAGTCTCTTATGAGCAATAGCCAGTGTCTGTCCTGCACATGTGGTAGATGAGATCAGTTGTTCTGATTCTAGGGACAGGGTGGTTAACATTGAATGCGCTAACTCGGCAGCTCAGCATCAAGTGCTCTTGTTTTTTGTTGGATCAGGTGCGACAAGCATACCAGTCAGCTGGATTCCTTACAATTGTGTGTGGTAGAGATCTCTGCGGCAAGTCTTCTTTTTAGAAAATCTTTGATTGTCATTTGTAACAAGAGCAGTAGTGGCCAACAGTATGCAATTCGATTTTTGTGAAATGCTCAGGTAATACTTGCTGTCCATTGCTAATATACCTTACATAGTGAGTATGAATACACTATTAATCTGAATATTCTCATTTTTCCCTTTAGGTAACAATAAAGTGAACCCTTGATTTGGGCCTACCATGAGAGCAAATCATTCTGCAGTGTCTGAATTTGTGCTGCTGGGGCTCTCAAACTCCTGGGAGATCCAGATTTTTCTCTTTTTCTTTTTCTGCCTATTCTATGTGTCCAGTTTGACAGGAAACTTCATCATACTTGTCACTGTCACTTCTGACCCCTATTTGCATTCTCCTTTATATTTTCTACTGGCAAATCTCTCTGTTATTGATCTTATATTTTGCTCCATAGCAGCACCCAAAATGATTTGTGATCTTTTTAGAAAGCAGAAAGTCATCTCTTTTGGGGGCTGTATCAGTCAAATATTTTTCAGTCATGCTGTTGGAGGCACTGAGATGGTGTTGCTCATAGCTATGGCCTTTGACAGGTATGTGGCCATATGCAAACCCCTCCACTATCTGACCATCATGAGCCCACGAATGTGCTTGTTAATATTAATGGCTGCTTGGATCATTGGCCTCATTCACTCATTGGCCCAGTTGGCTTTTATTATAAACTTGCCCTTCTGTGGTCCTAACATATTAGACAGCTTCTACTGTGACATACCACAACTTCTTAAACTTGTGTGCGCAGATACTTACAAACTTCAGTTCATGGTCACTGCCAATAGTGGGTTCATTTCCATGGTTGCATTCTTTTTACTCATCATCTCCTACATCTTCCTCCTCATCACTGTCCAGAAGCACACTTTAGGACGTTCATCCAAGGCCCTTTCTACTCTGTTGGCCCATATTACTGTCGTAGTTTTGTTTTTTGGCCCATTGATTTTTTTCTATGTGTGGCCTGCTCCTTCAACACATGTGAATAAATTTCTAGCTATATTTGATGCAGTTTTGACTCCTTTTCTAAATCCAGTTATCTATACATTCAGGAACAGGGAGATGAAGATAGCAATCAGGAAAGGATTTTGTCAGTTCCTGGGTTTTAGAAAATCAATATAGATGGTCTGGTTGAGATATAAAATTTCCAAGTGAGAACTGAAAGTTCATAGCAGCCAGTCCCCCTAAAGCACTTTGTGTTACAAATCCTTTGCATACATTCAGACAATCATTACCTGTTGTGTGAGTCTCTTTTGTTTCCACTGAATAATGGGAGACTCTTTTTTTGAAGAGAAAGAAGGTATTTCTACAAAACATGTACCAATAAATATTTTAAATCTTCTTAATTCTCAAACAATGGTGCCAATAATTGCATTTACATGTGTTTATGACAAAGGTAATTTTGGTTCTAACAATAACCATACCAGTTTCAAGCTGTTCTGCCATTGGCATATTTCTTTTGTTAATGCAAAGATATTTATTAAGTATAAAAATGGGACATATAGACAATTTGTCTAGTAAAAATAAACTGCTGAAAAATCTAAAACTATTCATTTTAAATTATTTATTTTTACATTTTATTTTAAAATTATATATATATATGTACTGTATTTGCATCATTTCCCCATTTCTCTTGTCCCTCCAATGCTCCACATATTCCCCTTCCATCTCAAATTAATGGCAGGTTTTCTTTATTATTGTTATACACATATACATAAATCAATCTGTACATATATCCTGCTGAGTTTGTTTATTATTGATCATTTGTTGATCTTAGGGTGGCCAATTCGTATTCAATAAAGTTAGGCTCCTCATTCCTAGGGAAGACTGATTCTTTCTCAGCAGTCAATAATTGTCTGTAGCTCTTTATTTAGGGATGAAGTCTTGTGAGGTTTCCCCTATTCATGTTGTCATGTCAACTTGAGTTGTCATTATTCAGATCCTTTTGAGGCTGCAAGATTTAGGAGATATTATATACCATTAGACTCCCTAGTCCTCTGACTCTTACAATCATTTGTACCTTACTTTATTGATGGTCCCTCAGTCTTAGGTATAGGGTTTGTGTTGTAGATGTCTCAACTGGGATGCGCACACCATGGTCTTTTGTTCTCTGCTTGTAGGACAGTTGTGGCTTTCTGTAATGAATTCCATCTGCTACAAAAGGAAGTTTTATTGATGAGGGGGTGAGAGGTATACTTGCCTGTGGGTTTAAGGATAATTATAAAGAATGCAGTTAGAATACCAACTTTAGATAAGACCAAGACTCTTCCCCCATATCAGGTATCCTACCATAGGGAATGGGCTCCAAAAAAACAGTTCATGCACCTGGGTACGTCCTGGTGTGACTGTTAGGGGCTGCCTCAACAGATCAAGCCATATAATTGTTACCCACATTTAGAGGGTCTAGTTAGGTCCTATACAGGTTCACCAGCTGTCAGTCCGTAGTTCTTGAGCTCCCACTAGCTTGGGACACCTATCTCTTTGGTTTTTCCCATCATGGTTTTGACTCCCCTTATTCATAAGATCCCTCCTCCCTCTCTTCAACAAAGCTCCAGGAGCTCAGCCCATTGCATGACTGTGGGTCCTCAGGAAGGCCTTACACCCACTGAGGAGTCGATAGGAGATGGGAAGAGGGGTGAGGGGTGAGAGAAGGGGAGGGAGGGGGAACTGTGGTTGGTATATAAAGTGGAAAGTAAATTTTAAATAAAAATATGGAGAAAAGAATGCAGTTAGAGATTTTTTTATTTTTGAAATGGGAAGTAGTATGTTCTCCTCTAGTGTCCATGACCACATTAGCCACAGGTAGTTGGTTAGGTTTACAATAGCAGGCTTGAGTGCCCTCCTATTGAGTGGGACTTAAGTTCAGTTTGATAGCTATTGGTTTCCATAAAGATATAAGCACCACCATTGCACATTTGAGGAAATCTTGCTATCTTGGTATTCTTGTGGTTGATAGGTGTCACAGCAACCTACAAGTGTGGGGAGGACTATCAGTTACTTTTCCCTTTTGGCAACTTTTATAGCACCTTCTGCTACTATGGAAGCTAGCCCCTGTGAAGTGGCTTCTAGAGCTGATCCAGCTTGATTCCTCTAAGTCTTTGTCTGAGGTGCACAATAAGAACTTCAATTTCTGGGATGCAACCAAAGGCACCAAAATAGTTTATATTGCTTTAGGAATTGCTTGGACTCCTCTGAACAACAACCTAAAAGAAGGTTTCTCATGTCTTATGCTGGAGAAGTTGTTAGGTACTATATGACTCTTTGGAGAGGAGTCACTATCACTTCATGTATCATAAATTCATTTAAACTGTGTGGGTGTGTAGTGTATGCATGACTATGTAACTTTATGTAATTGTGTTGTCTTTGAATTGTTTGACTGCTGAGGAAGGAGCAACATCTGCTAAAAGACATTTGATTACAAATAATGCTGGATTAACGTAACCCATAAAATATGAAAACGCCTTGACTTCAAAATTTATTTTACTTTTGAGCACTGGACTGAGCTACCAAAGTCCATTGATGAGTGGGAAAAATGAGAATATGTATAAAGTGGTCAAGATCATGAGGTATTTTCCCACTGAAACAGTTTACCTGAGTTAATGGGAGCTCACCAACTCCAGCCTGACTGGGAAGGAACAAGCATAGGACTAAACTCGTCCCTCTGAATGTGGTTGACAGTTGCATGGCTGGGGCAGACTGAGGGGTCACAGGCAGTGGCACCAGAATTTATCCCTGCTGTTTGTGACCCCTCAGTCCTCCATCCAAAGAGAATGGATCCCATTCTCTTTGGATGGATACCTTGCTCAGCCTAGATATAGTAGGGAGGGTCTTGGGCCTTCCACAGAGCAATGTGCCTTACCCTCTCTGAGGATTGGATGGGGGTGGGGTGGGAGGAGGGTGTGCAGAGGGAATGGGAGGAGGGGAAGGGTTGGGAACTTGGATTGGTATTTGTTAAAAAAATCTAATAAAAAATGAAACAAACAAAACAAAAATAAATAAACAGAACTAAATAAGCATTAGAGAGTTCTAGATTTTGCAAATTCACACTCTAGTTAAGACTAAAACAGACTGAGTGATAACAGAAACAGTGAGAATGCTGTGGCCTACTCTTCCTATTGCCTATGAGTTGATGGAGTTCTTACAGCACTTTACTTCAATGTATTATTAGGTTTTATGGAATCATATCTTGTATTGATGGTTTCAACATTTTGTAACAACAAAATTCCAAAATGTTGTAAAGATGGACTTTGTTGGTTAATAAAAATAAAAACAAAAATTAAAAAAGATATTTTACTTTGGAGATAAGATTTTGCTTTTGTTTCCATAGGAAGTGAGTGGCAATGGATTCATTCTGGGTTAAGAAATATAAGGTTTGATGAAAGAAGACCCCCTAAAAAATCTTCAGTGGGAAAAGGTAGCCCAGATGATCCAAGTTTCAGAGCATCTCTGCTGCAGTTTCCTCTGAGTTTTATACCCTGAACAGCCCCAAGAATGCTGGCTGAGATGATCCAGTCTCACAGAATACTCCAGTCTGGACTTGACCATAATCCTAAATTTTCTTTGTGTCCCCAGAAGATTATCAATGCCTCTAATGAGCAGGAAGTATCTTAGATAACTATGCCCACATTCCCCTAAAATGGATTATGAATGTTTGTCATTGTGTAGATTTGTGGTTACAAGTTTTTATGGATAATGATGAGGAAAAAGCTAAACAAAAGAGAATAGATTCAGGGTTCTTTTTTGCAAAGGAAAAAGGGGAAGTGCTTTGGGATAATGCTCTCGTACATAGCAAAAATTTGTCACTTGTATTAGTTTAATAAAATGTTGATTGGCTGGTAGCCAGCCAGAAAGCATACATGGGGCAACCAGACTATGAGAATTCTTGGAAGTGGAAAGGTAGAGATACAGTAGCAAGCCAAACACAGGTGAAGTAAGGTAAGAAGGCCTTACTGAGATATTGTACCAAGCCACGTGGCTAATCATAGGTAAGAATTATGAATTAATTTAAGTTTTAAGAGCTAGTTAATAACAAGCCTGAGATAATAGGCCAACCAGTTTATAATTAATATAAGCCTCTATGTGTTTCATTGGGACTGAATGGCTGAGGGAGCAGGCTGGATGTAAACTTCTGTCTATAAACATATGCACATTACTGTCAGTTTTAAGTAAACAAAATAATGTAATTCTCTGCAGTTTTTTTCACACCTTCTTAGGGTTACTCATTTCTTTCCTTCTGCTCTCCCAGTTAAAGTACCCTGTTTCCCCCCATTTTCTGTTCATGGCACCTGTGTTCTGTTATTACTATTTCTAGAGTTCCCACACAATGTTTTATTTATTACTTGTTTGAATCACACATTATTTTTTTCTCCAGTTCTGCTTGGTTATCTTGGTCTTATAAGTGAGCAAAGAAAGGCAACTACCTTTAAGGTTTTTATTTCTTACATGTTATATGTCACAGATCTTGATTTTATACTCTTCCATATGTTAAAGAATATTTTCTGGAACAGATGTTGGTAGATGTTCTGCAAAAGGATAGATTCCAATTAAGTTTGTCTTTGTGAGTAACAAAGTTTCTTTTATTACGTTTTAGTAATTTTATTAAGATAAAACATTTTATAAATTATTGGTTACAATGAAAAGATGTGAATCATTTCAAGTATATAGTCAATGATATTTTTAGTAACTAATCAAGTTACATAATCATTTTCATCAATCAGTTTCAGGATATTTCCCTTATGCTGGTAAGATCTCAGGATTATATACTATTAAGTTATATTTGCTTTTTTCCTTACTACAGGAAATCTTGGACTCTAAATTGTTAAAAATATACTTTAAAAAACTTATCTTTTAATGAAAATTTTTTATAGAATATAATCAGATTATGGTTTCTCCTCACTTAACCCCTTCAGCTCCCTCCCACTTCTTTATCCACCCAACTCCATGTCTTTTTTATCTCTATTTTTACAAAACAAGCAAAGAGGCATACAAAAGTAGACAAAGAAGAGCAGTAAAAATGGAAAAAAAACAGAGAAGCACAAGTAACACACATACACACCCCAAAACATAAGAACACAAAGTCAGAAATCATAATATACAAGCAAAAGATAACTAAGACAAAAATCCTAAACAAAAAATATGAGACAAAAAGTATACAAAAATACCATTGAGTTTATTTTGTGTTGTCCATCTACTATTGGACGTGTGGCTTGCCCTTAAATGTGGTTAATATACCCAATGAGACTCCACTGGTGTAAAATAAATTTTCATTTCAAATGCAGATAGACTTTTGGTTAGGGTTGGAAACATGTGACCACCTCCCCCTTCAGCACTGGGATCCCATCTGGCTTTAACTTGCATATGTTGCTAAAGTTTCTGTGAATACATTAGCATGTTATTTCTGTTGTGTCTAGAAGACATATTTCCTTGGTGGCATTTATCCTCTCTGGCTCTTAGAATCTTTCTGCCTCCTCTTTTGCATAGATCCCTGAGAAGGCAGGGTTTGATAAAAAACATTTTATTTAGGACTATTCCAAAGTCTTGCATTCTCTGTATCTTGTCCAGTTGTGGGTCTTTCTGTTAGTTCCCATCTACTGTAAAAGGAAGTTTCTCTGATGAAGGTTCAGCAAAATACTTACCCATGAATATAGCAGAATGTCTTTAAGAGTCCACTTTGCTATGCTCCTTTAGCAGTACAATAGTATTTGATTTTCCCCTAGGCCCATGGCCTATCCTGTGTCAGGTTTCTTGGTCATCAGGGCATGGTCAGATACGGATTTTATCTCATCCAGAAAGAGTCGTTAGTTATTCCAACACTTGTGCCACAAATCCACCATCATAATATGCAAATAGGTCACCTTCGTAGATTGAATGGTTTGTAGCTAGGTTGGTGTTTACCTTTCTCTTTAGTAAAGAGTACCTCCTAGTACCACAAATACTTTTCAATTTGGCTGAAGGGTCTAGTTATTCGCCAGCTCTACTTTGTAATCAGCAAGATACATAAGTGTTTCCTTCAGTAATAGGGCCTTACCATCAATATGTAAAGAATATTCAATAGCCTTATTAATAGCCTGAGGTGTTTGGGTGTTTTCATGGGCCCCTTTAGTCAATGACTCAACTAGATATAACCCATAGTTGGCATTAGATGTCTTAATTGGTGGTTGCAGAGGTATAGTCTAGTTGGGGCATTGTTTCCCCTATTATTTGGTAACTCTATTTAGATTTTTAAAAATATATATGTGTTTAACAAATATATAAAGATTCTACAATACTAGGTTTCCATATGACACCTAGAATGGCCTTTAGTTATAGTTGTCTCTCCCAGATTCCCACCCTTAACTCCCTCTTTCTTATTGCTTACTTCAGTCTCCCCTACATCTCCCCATACCTATATATTCCACATCCCGTCCTTGGGAGATTCGCTCTTTCCTCCTACCCTTTACTCTATTCCTGTCTTCTTTGGTTAATATGTATTATAGCATGCTTATCAAAGTCTTAAAAGCTAACATCCACATAGAAGAAGACAAATATAATATTTGTCTTTATTGGTCTGGGTCACTTACCTCAGGATGGATTTTTTATACCTTCATCAGTTTTTCTGTGGATTTCATGACTTTGTTGTTTTTAACAATTTTTTTTTAATTTTGTAAATGTACCACTTTCATTATCTGTTCATTTGTTGATGGACATCTAGACTCTATCCAATTTCTGGCTATTATGAGTACAGCAGCAATGAAAATGGTTGAGCAAGTGTTTCTTTATCAGAATGAATCATCGTTTGGGTCTTTAATAGATCTAGTCCCAGATTCCTGAGGAACTGTCATTGATTTTCACAATGGGTAGACAAGTTTATACTCCTTCTAGTAGAGAATCAGAGAGCCCTTTTCCACACATCTCCACAAGCATAAACTGTCATTTGTTTTTATTAATCATGGCCATTCTGGAAGGTGTAAAATGGATTGTCAAAATAGTTTTATTTACCTTACCCAAAGACCAGGGATGCTAAACATTTTTAAAGTGTTTTTCAGCCATTGTGTTCCATTTTTTGAGAACTCTCTGCTTAGTCCTGTACCCCCATTTTAACTTGGATTATTTGCTTTCTTAATGCTCTGTAGCCTGTCACTTTGTTTGAATGGAGGTGTCCTTTGCCATACAGAAGGTTTTCACTTTCAGGAGAGTCCACTTATTAACGCCTGTGCTATTGATTTCCTGACCAGAAAGTCTTTTCTTGTGCCAATGAATTTAAGAGTGTTCCCCTCTTTCCTTCATATCAGATTCAGGATATCTAACCTTCTGTTGAGGCCCTTGGTTCATATGGAGTTGAGGTTTGCGCAGCATGATATGGACAGATCTATTTGTATTGTTCTACATGATACCACTTAGTTTGACCAGCACCATTTATTGAAAATATTCTCGTATTGTTCCAGTGTGTTTCTGGCTTCATTATAAAAAAATCAAGTGTCTACAGGTGTGTGTATGTATGCTTCGGTTTTCAACCTGCTTCCATGGGTCAGCAGGTCTATTTTTATATCAATACTGTACTTTAAAAAATAACACCTAAAAAAGAAATAACCAAGCTCAGGCTGAAATCAATAAAAAAGAGACAATAACAAAAATACAAAGAATGATGAAATGAAAAGTTGATGCTTTGAGAAAATCAGTAATATTGATAAACCTTTATCAAAATTAACTACAACACAGAGAAAAAAAGCCACAAATTAATAAAATTAGGGATAAAAAGGATGACATAGTAATAGACACACCAAAGAAATCCAGAGCATCATAAGGAGATTCATTCTTTGTTTTTCCCTTTTTTCTTTTATTTAAAATAGACTCTTTTTCATATAATATATCCTGATTATAGTTTCCCCTCCTACACCTCCCAGTTTCTTTTCAGTCCCCAACCCCCCAGATCCACTCTATTTCGGTCTCTCATTAGAAAAAGAACAGGTGAAGTGTGTTTCCAGAATATTGCAGAAGAATGGGTCCTGTTTTCTAATACAATCTGTTAGTCTGTGTCTTTTTATTAGGTAATTGAGAACATTAAAACTGAAGGTTATCAATGGTAAGTTTTGTTGATTCCTTATAATTGGTTGATATGATATTGGTTGCTTCCTTTTTGATTTACTGGCCTAGGGTTATTTATTCTTTGTGCATTCTTGGGTGTGGTTGACCATTTCAGGTTAAAGTTTTCTTTTAGAGCCTTCTGTAGAGCTGGATTTGTAGACACTTAGTATTTAAAATTTTTTTGTTGTTTTTTATGCTTGTGGAACATTTTGTTTTCTGCATTTATTGTGACTGAAAGTTTTGCTAGGTCTAGTAGGATGGGCTGTCATCTCTTAGATGCTTTAGAGTTTGTACAACATTTCTTGCAGACTTTCTGGCCTTTGGAGTCTTCATGGAGATGTCAGGTGTTATTCTAATGTGTCTACATTTATTTGTTACTTGGTCTTTCCCCCTTGCTGTTTTTAATATTTTTTCTTTGTTCTGTATGTTTAGTATTGTGATTATTATGTGCCAAGGGGACTTTGTTTTCCAATCCAGTCTATTTGGTTCTCTGTATGCTTATACCATGAAAAGCATTTTATTCTTTAGGTTAGGAAAACTTTATTCTGTGTTTTCTTGAAATTTTTTTTTGCATCTTTGATTTGATTTTCTTTTCCTTTCTTAATTTCTATTACTTATAGAATTGGCCTATCACAATATTTCATCTTTTCTGCATGTTTTGTTCCTGAAATTTTTATATTTAACATTTTCTTTGATTTAGGTATCATGTTCTTGTATCCTGTCTTCAAGGCCTGAGATTCTGTCCTCCATCTTGTTGATAAAGCTTACCTTTGAGGTTTTTGTTTGACTTCATAAAATTTTCTTTTCCAGTTTTTTTGGGGGGGTCCTTTTTATTGATTCTATTTACACTTTTATGACTTGAACTATTGCCATCATTTCATTTAACTTTACTTGTATATTTAAAGACTCTATCAATGGATTTTATTTATATTCCTTTAAAGGTCATGAACACATTCATAATAGCTGTTTTGAAGTCCTTGCCTTGTGTTTCAGCTATATTGTATTTCTCAAGGCTTACCATAGTAGGGTTTCTGAGTTTTTTTTTAAAAACATATTGTCTTGTGTGTTGATGACTGTGGCATCTGGGTTTGGAATTATAGATATTGATATCTGTTCTTGTCTTTGTTGGGTGGGTATTCCATTCCTTGATTCTGTTGCTCTCTCTGGCTCTTAGGAAAGTGTAGTGGCTATATGTTGCCATGTAGTGAGTGCTTCTGAGTCCCTCGTATGTGTGGCCAAGGCTCACAGAATTTCTTGGAAGTGAAAGCAGAAAGAATATAAGAGATGGATGATGAGAAGGAATGCTATGAACTTGACACTGCTGTTACATTAATGAACTCCAGAGTCTGGTATGACCTGCCCCAAATCTATATGAGATCAAGTCAGTCAAAATTCTAGCCTAAATAGGGAAAGTGCTCACAACTCTCTACCTCCAGCAAGAGAACTATGGGCAGATGATAGCTGCTAGGGAAGGGAGAAATATTCTTCTTTGAGACTGTGATCACACTGGTCCTTTGTCCTTGGTCCATTGCATCATCTCATATCCTTGAACATATGGACAACATTAAGTGGATCCATTGGTTAATGTAAGAAGAAAAAAAACATAAAGTTGGCAAAATTTGAATAATTTAAAGCTTGAAAGCTTAAAATGTTGTTGGATACGTTACACTATAGATATATATGCAATTTTCAAAGAATAAAAAAGGAAAAATGCCAACAAATGAAGTAATATTCAACATATTTCTAAACAGTAAAGTGTCTTCTCATAGGGGATTTATAAGTCTGTTTCCCCCATTAACAGCTTCTCTACCTGGCCACCATGGGAAAATACAAATATTCCTATGGGATAATTCTTTAGGTCATGTGATTTCAGTCTCTCAAACAATCTCAGATCTCTGTGGCACTATTTGGTCAATTCCTTCTAGAGTTACAGTTAACATCCATACTAACATGTCTCCAATAGTCCTGCAGAGTGCCTGGGACTGATTGCATCTCAATCTGTAATAACATTGTTGTTTTTGTTCCCTTATCACAAAAGGTAGGTAAGCGAAGATCAGTAACAATATCAGAGTCTCTGTTTTAGGGATGGAGATTGTATTGATTGTGTGATGAAGATCATCTGTCCATGTATACACTGCTCTTGCTGGGAAATTGGGGTAACTACTTCTTTTGTCTTTAGAATTTACACACCAATGTGATGATCACCTTCCATGAACACTGGTCTCAATAGTCTAAGTTCACTCTCTTGAATTAATTTGTTAACAGTGCACAGTCATCTTAAAGCCTAAGCCCAAACAGCATTATAAAACTGTCTTTAATTTTGTTTTCTAATGTTCTAAACAGTTCTATTCTTATTTCAACGTATGCTCTCATTCTTGTCCCAGAGTGTCTTGAGCTAGACTGTCATTTCTGATATTTATCTTCCTCTCAAAAAGATTTCTCAAGTTTTATCTTTAAATAGTTTCATTTATCAAATTGATGTTCAATACTACCTTTTCAAAATTCGGTTCTCTGATAATCCAACTGCAAGGGTCTCCTTGTGCTTTCCTTAGGCTTTACAGAGTCTATGGTGCTACGTTATGTAAACAGTTCCCATGCTGTCCCTATTTACACAAATGTCAGTAGAAACTGTTTTTAAAGCACCAAATAAACTGTGATTCTTAATGAATATATTCTAATAACAAAATAATTTAATAAAATTTATCATTTGAATAATAATCAAAATAATTAAGTTTACATTTGCCTTGACTTGCCTTCTGCATCCACTATTAATAATTAGATTTACATACATTGTGTATGTGTTTTTCACTCATATGTCGCTATTTCCAATATGTGGCTATGTCCAAAAAGTACTAAATGATAAATAGATATGATAAATGTATGTTGTATGTTTCTAAAAAATTCCATCAATACTTTACCATGCTTAGAGAGTAAGTAGAGAGTAATTTAAAAGTCTGGGGAGATTTCAAAATCCATGCCACTCATCACTCTACTGTAATAAAAAAATTCCCTACATTTTCTCTTGTTAGAGGAATTCAAGAAGAGGGGTAGAAATTTATGAGGGTTCTCTGAATCATCAAATTTTGCATCTACTAAGTGCATATGTATGTTATACTATTATAGGGTCTTCTGTTCACTACACACTGGCTTCTTAAATACACATGACAATTATATTTATGGTTGAATCACATGCCCTTTGTTTCTCAAGGAACAATTTTTTCAACATAATATTTTTATTAACTATTTGTAAATTTCCGACATTGCACTGTGATCACACTGGCTTCCCATTCCTCCCAGGTTTACCCTCCCACCCTCCTGCACTCCTCAAGTGCCCTAAAAGAAGAAGAAAAATAAAAGAAAAAACCCACCAAGTCTAATTTGTGTTGCCCATATGCTCATTGAAGCATGATCAAACTCTCAATGACTAATCCCTTAAAGAAAACTGAGTCCTTTGCTACCCAGTCAGCAGAAGCCATCAACTATGAAGACCTACACTTCAGCATGAAAGAAGCAATTTTTTTGCCCATTATCATGTTGGCAATTAGGCAAATTGTGAGTACTGGAAATCCAGGTACTGGAAAGAGTGGTGTTTTTCTTCCCTAATCTCAGAGCCAGGAGCAATTCCAGATAATTTGATTGGAAGTAAAAATCGGATCTTGTTATTTACTTAGGATCATACTGGTTTTTATTTGAACTCCTGGATTTCCCCTTTTGTGTATTCTCTTTCTCTTGTATTATCAGTTTCCACATTTTTTCTGATTCTGCTTTCCACCTATTTTCTTTTTTATTTTATTACTTTCTACCTCTCAGAATGTTGCTTAAACATTGTGTATCTACATAAGAAATCTTTCTCCTTTGCCCATGCAAGATCTATTTTGTTGTTTTGTGCAGAACCCTATGTTTCTGAGTAGACTACTAGTTGTGATTAGTGTCAGTTTTGAGATGTATATAGAACTTATTTGAAGACATGGAAAAAATAGGAGGTGTTATTAATACTATTTCACTCTAGAAATATTTACTGACTTTCATGTCCACTGTGAACCTGGAGTGACAGAAATGGAAAATACAGCTCATCCGAGTAAAGATTCTATATATTGTAGAAAAAGGTGCTTTTTATTTTATTATTACTCATATCCTACTATAGTCCACATTCTCCCTAAATCTATTTTATTTTATTTTATAGATAACATAAGTTGCTTATTTCATGCTCATTTTATACATATAAAACATAATTTCCTCAACTGTGTATATCATAGGTTGTCTATTGCTTTATATTGTAACTACTATCTCTGCAATTTATGCTTTTCTAACTGTTTTACTGAGTTGGACACCTATAGATATTAGGGATAATCCTGTTATGAGATGGTATGGTTTAGAAAGGTATTGTGAATTTTCATTGATATTTTGTTAATATTTATTAATTTTATAAAATTTTTAATTATGAAATTTCTGCTGAATCTTACAAAGGATGTTGACTATATTTACCTCTTGTACTATCCTTTATTAGGATATCCCCACACTCCTTGTTATATTCTTCTATACCCTTAATTATTCCTTCTTTTAGCTCCAGGTCCTAGTATGTATATATATATATNGCAATATTTATTTTAGCTCCAGGTCCTAGTATGCATATATATATGAAACTGTGCAATATTTATTCTTCTGTGCCTGGGTTATTTTACTCCCAATCAGAAGCGGTTTCATCAATTTTCCTGAAAATAATATAATACTTTATCTCTTAATAAAAACCAATTGTGTACACTTAACAATTCTGTTTATTCATTAATTCATTAAGGAGCATTTGTGTCAATTCCATACCTTGGAATGAGTAATGACACAATATCCATAAGCATTCAAGTCTCTCTGGAACTCGGTGATATTTTCCTCTGTGAGTATATAACAAGAATATATAGAAGTCCTCGTTTTAACTTTGTGAAGAGCTTGCATACTTATTTGCATAATGTCTGGACCATTTTCCATTAGCACAATAGTGACTAAGGGTTCCTTTCCCCATGCATTTTTATCACTGTATTCTTTGTTTTCCCCACAACAGTTATTTTGATTGTGGTGAGGTGAAATTTCAGTGTAGTTTTGATTTGTATGTTCATAATGACTACGGATGTTGAATATTTTTTAGAAGATTAGTAATGTGGAGGTAGAAAAGACATTCCAATAACAAATATTCCTTCAATTTTTTTAACCATCATGTTTTTTTCGAATGAGTACTAAAGCAATGAGTGAAAATGATGTATGGCAGCAACAAACACTTTTATTTATTTTTAGGGTGTATTCACAGTTATTAGTCATAATTATTATTTAAATAAATTGTTAATATCATAAAAAACATTTCAGTGCACATAACAGAAAATTGGGTCAATATGTGAATTGGTAATTTTAATACTTTACACTTAAAATTTTGATTTTGGATTTTCATTTTTAGGTATTGTTCTTACAGAATATGCAGTTTATGAATCAAGAATCCAGAGTCCTGGATTCTGATTCCTAGTTCTGCTAATAGTGGGAATAAGAGAAGTTCAATTTGTAATTTTGAGTCTCAGAATTTTTCAGCTTAATGATGGTAAAGCCAGAGATAGTTCTAGGGGTTTACTAGACGATTTTATTTTCCCACACAAACCCTTGCTTTCTTTTTAGCAGCAGAAAATTCCTAACCCTCTTATCAGTGCATTAACAAAAGATAGTGTGAAATCTTAAATATTTGTGTATTTCTTAGGCCTTGAGAAATCATGGCAGGATGAGACATAGGCTCCAGAATAATCCGTGTAGTGCAATGAGAGTTGAGGCATGATATAATCTTAATAGAACTTGGAAGCAGATGAGAAAAGACTCAGTGGACAAATCTGGAGTATATTATGGTAAAAGAGAGCAACCAGCTTCAGAAAGCAAGGTCCCACGTGATTCCAAATGTACTCAACATATGAAGTAGTCAAATTAATAGGCATAGAAAGTAGAATGGTTATTATAAACTAGAAAAGGATCTTGGAGTCATGCTTAGGAGTTGTTTCATAGATATAAGATTTCACAGTTGTATGATAAAGTTTGGAATATATGTTTTATAATAATATGAGATATACAATACCACTAAGCTGTATATTTAAAATGTCAGGACAGTGTTATTTTTAAAACCAAATTAGAAAGAGATGACTTAGAAGAATAAGGAGCCTAGTCAACATGACAATGAATGTACATTCTGCCTTCATTAAAATCATTGAACTTCATATATTATATAAATTTCATTTATTTAATCTTAAACTATATCTTATGATTTAGCTTTTTTTAAAAATTTCAATTCTAGCTTAAGTATCATATGGCTCTCACTTCCTGGTAGAGATTCAACAACTAATTTTTAAGTTAGAATTTCCTGTTAAGTAGTCTCTTTGTGTAAGTTTTATGTAAAACATAAAAATTGGAATGAAGTGAAGAAATGAGTTGGTGGCATAGTCAGATGTAACACTGTCTTTTGTACCTTTGGAGAAAAGTAAGTTCCCCATGCATTCTTTAATATTTGTAAACAAATGTAATTTCTTGCTTACATAATCCATTTATTTGTATATATGTCTGTGAAAAATTTAGCTTTGTTATTTTCTAATTAATTTAACGCTATTAGAGGCATTGTTAGTTTTTTAATGAAGGTTGAATTATGCTGCTATTTATGTAGCACCATTGTCATCCTCATTATCATTAGTATCATCATTATTTAGCCCATGTTATGAATTTTATTATTAAATAGTTGTAGTTATAGTACAAACACAAATAACTAAATTACTGTAATCCCTAATAATTCTACTTTCTTCCTCATTTTCTTAGTTCTCAGGTTCTATAGACCAGTTGATTGAATCAATGGATGGAGGGAACCACACAGTGGTGTCTGAGTTTGTGTTTCTGGGACTCACCCACTCATGGGAGATTCAGCTCCTCCTACTTGTGCTTGCCTCTGTGCTCTATGTGCTAAGCATGACTGGAAACATCCTCATTGTGTTCTCTGTGACCATTGATCCTCATTTACACTCCCCTATGTACTTCCTACTGGCAGGTCTCTCCTTCATTGACTTGGCAGCCTGTTCTGTTACTTCCCCCAAGATGGTTTATGATTTGTTTAGAAAGTACAAAGTCATCTCCTTTGGAGGCTGTATCACTCAGATCTTCTTTATTCATGTCATTGGTGGTGTGGAGATGGTGCTGCTTTTGGCTATGGCCTTTGACAGATATGTGGCCATATGTAAGCCTCTGCACTACCTGACCATCATGAGCCCACAAGTGTGTGTTTTGTGTCTGGCTGCCTCATGGGTCCTGGGCATTAGTCACTCATTGTTCCAGCTGGCTTTTATTATTGGCTTACCCTTCTGTGGCCCAAATACATTTGACAGCTTTTACTGTGACCTTCCTCGACTTCTCAAATTGGCATGTACAGACACCTACAAATTGCAGTTCATGGTCACCGTCAACAGTGGGTTCATCTGTGTTGGCTCTTTCTTGTTGCTTCTCATTTCTTACCTCTTCATCCTGTTCAGTGTTTGGAAACATTCTTCAGGAGGTTCATCCAAAGCCCTCTCCACTCTCTCAGCTCACATCACTGTGGTGTTTTTATTCTTTGGTCCCACACTGTTTGTTTATACATGGCCACACCCCAACTCCCAAATAGACAAATTTCTTGCTCTTTTTGATGCAGTTTTTACTCCTTTTCTAAATCCAGTCATCTACACATTTAGGAATAAAGAGATGAAGGCAGCAATAAAGAGGATTTTCAAAACACTATTAACTTTTAGAAACATCTCATAAATGGTATAATAACGTCTTTATTTGAATAATAATATTTTCTGTATGGGGCATTTTGAATTGGCATCACTGATGTGCATAATTAATGCATGTTATCATGTTCTTTAATAATGCTCTTGTACACTTAAAAAGGGAACATGTTGATTCAGATGCTGTGCACAAATATGTAGTATTTATACTACATTTCCAGCAAGAGAGGAGAAGGTGTCTGGACTGGCTTTACCCTGTAGTCAGGCTGATGATTATATTAAATAGCACCATAGAATCTTTGTCCAACAACAGATGGAAACAGAGGCAATGACTCACATTGGAGCACTGGACTGAGCTCCTAAGATCCAGTTGAAGAGTGGAAGGAGGGACGAAGATATGAGCAACGAATTCAAGACCATGAGAGGTTGATCCACTGAGAAAGTTTGCCTGAGTTAATGGTAGCTCACCAACTCCAACTGGAATGGGAATGAACCAGCACAGGAACAAACAAGTCCCTCTTAAGGGGCTTGACAGTTGAGGCTGACTGAGGGGGCACTGATAGTGACACTGGGATTTGTCTCTACTTCATGTACTGGCTTCCTGTGATCTTATTCTCTTTGGATGTATACCTTGCTCAACCCAGATGTAGTAGGGAGGGCCTTGGACTTTCCACAGGGCAGGGGGAATTGCCCTCTCTTAGGATTGGAGGGGGTGGGGTAGAAGGGGTTGTGGAGAGAGTGGATGGGGAGTGGGAGCAGAGGAGGAGTTGGGAATTTGGATTGGTACTTTTTTAAGTAATAAATTTAAAGAAAGAAAAAATTACTTTTAATAATGATGGATGGTTTTCTTATCTTGTGTTAGAAAATACCCATGTTTTTCAGAGTTTCTTTAAAAATTCATATTATATCTTTCACTTTAATATTCCTAGGTAGACACTTCACATTCAACTTCTTCACCCAACCATATCCTACACATTTCTCTCCAGGGTCTAGTCTAGTGAATCACTGTGACCCTTTCCTGTTCTCCTCAACATGGCAGATCTACCCAGGGTCTTAAACCAAGTGCTCTGGCTGATTCACGCTACTCTTTCCTTCACTACAACCAAGCTCAAGGCTTTGGTCAGGACCCACTCTGCCTGTGTCCCAACCCACAACCTATTTGATGCCAAATATATGCCTACTACCAGCCATATCCACCCACATACCCAGGTTTGGGCCAGGATGCACATGCTGCATTCTAGCCTGGTCTTCTCAATCTATCTGACTTCATTCCACCTTAGCCACGCTCACACTCAAGGCCCAGTCCATCCACAACCTTCTATTTTGTCTCAACCTATATCCATATCAGACACAACTAACAAAAGAATTCCACATGCCTATGTCTCGTTGCAAAAAATACAAAAATATGAAAGATCAAGCCAGTATTACTTCTCAAAGCCTACCAGTTGTATAGAAATATTTACCAATGAAAATTATCTACAGGAACTCTAGAACACAGAATTTAAGAGAACAATTGCAAACTCCAACAAAGAATTCAAGGAATTTAAAGAAAACACAAAGAAAGGGATAATGAAATTAGGTACAAAGAATTTAAGAAGAAAAAAATGCTCAAGCTATACCCAAGAAAATGTAAATGTAAGTCTGATGGAAATGATGAAGACAATCCAGGACTTGAGAACAGAATTCAATAAGGAGATAGAAACACAGAGGAGAACTGAAACTGAAATGAAGATGGAACTGAAAATGCCAATCTTTCCAATAATTCAACTAGAAGACACAAAAAACCTTCAATTATAACGACTCAGACAGTGGATAGAATATCAGAACTCAAAAATAAAGTAGATAATTGAAACCAAAAAATAATGGAATATAAGAATTATACAAAAATGAAAAAGAGCATGCAATAAATGTGAGACATCATAAAAGGAACAAGTCTTTAAACTATAGGCATAGGTGAGGGCAAAGGATACCAAATCAGTAGACTAAACAAGATCTTCAACAAGATCATAAAAGAAAACTTCCTCAAACAAAGGAAACACACACCTTTGTAGGGACAAGAAATACACTGGACAGCAAGACCAGAATAGAAAATCTTCACAACATGCTATAGCCAAAACAGCGAGTATACAGAAGAAAAAAGTTAAGAGGAAAAAAACACAAGTTACATACAAAGGAAAACTCTTCAGAATAACAGTTGATTTCTCCATGGAAACTTTGAAATCCAGAAGAGCCTGGAGCAATTCACTCCAAGTTCTAGAAGACCATGAGGGAGAGTCAACCTAGGCTATATACCTAGAAAAACTATCCACCATATTTGAAAGAGAAAGAAAATGTTTTTAAAAATATAAAAAGCACAAAAATTTATATTCTCCCACCAAACCAAAGAAGATACAGTAAGAGTTAAAAAGAGGAATGAGCATAGGTAAGAGACTATGGAAAGAAGCATGAAGATAAAATTACTAAAACACAATGTACCACATATATCACAAATACAACACTAAAAATCAACAACATGACTGCAAGTAACATGCACATTTCAACAATAACATTTACTGTTAATGGCCTCAATTCCAACCAAAAGACACAGGCTGACTGAATATACAAAAAACAAAATCCAGAGGCAGGTAGATCTCTATGAGTTTGAGGTCAGCCTGTTATATAGAGCAAGTTGTACAGGACAGCTAGGAAAAAGAAAAGAAACCAAAACCAAAGTCAAACCAAACCAAAACAAACCCTCCAAAACTCTGGTCAGAACGCTGAGAAAATGGGACTTTCAAAAAACTTCTTGGAGAAATATTTTGTATTGTTTTCTATTTTGATCCTTGCCTTATCCTTGATCAGTTTTCACTAGAAGGTAGAAAAAGCAACTAAGACTCTGAGATGAGAGTTAGCTTTTCAGACACAAGTAATCAGCTGTAGATCAGTGGTCTGAAGACTTTGAAGGAATGTCTCATAATCTTTTCTTTCTCCTTTTTCTTGATGCATTTCCCCAAAGACAGGCCATAATATGCCACTCTAATGGAGATAACTAATTAAATATCTAATTAAAGGGAGATAAAGTTAATGCAAATACTATGTTTTTCTTTCTGGTCATATAATAGGAAAAGGAAACCTTAGAAGACAAAGAGTGTGAAGACACTTAGAACTAAATGACCATGAAAACCAGATTCCCTAGTTCATTTGTACAGCACCACACATCAGGGCTGGTTCTTATTGTGAAATTACATGCATTTTTACTTGATTTTTCTGCTATAGCAAAGACTAACACAGTGATTCCAGAGCATTTTAACAGTCCCGTAATCTCACAACATAATACATAACTGATAACATTAAGGACAAGACATAGAGTGCTCAGTTTTATATAGGAAACATGTATTTTTAACTCCACCACCACCAAGGCTCAGAGAACACAGTAGAAGAGGAGGTGGAAAGAATGTAAGAGCTGAATGATCGACAGAAGTTCTGTAAAATTCTGTCTTCTAGTTATGTATGGTTATTGAACTTTGAACTCACAACATCTGAGGTTAGTCATAAAGCCCCCACAAGATCAAGACAACAAAATTCCTACACATCTTACTGAGGTTTATCACTTGGGGCAGCTATGAAGCTTTATACTTCTGTTCAATTTCTTGATTGTTTTCTATTCTTCCTGCAGAGCTAAAGATGCGATCATCCAGTTTCTTGTTCCTGCTGACATGCTACACCTTTCCCACCATTATGCACTCTCGTCCTCTGGGAACCATCACTAGAGATAAACTCTTTGTTCCTTAAGCTGCTTTTGAGCATGGTATTTTATCACAACAATGGAAAAATAAATGATACAGGTAGAGACAGTCCAGAATTGATGTGTACAAATCCGGCTTGATATAAAAAATGAGTTAATAGGAATAACTTATAGCCTTGAGTATGATTATGGAGGGTTACATTTAAGTTAATTTGCTACATTCTGACTACCAAATTACTATGTCATATGGCTTTACATGTATAAAAGAAGCAATGAACAACTGGGTTTCAGTGTTAAAGCAGTACGGGTTCAGATCAAACACAACATTGGCAAAGTCATTCTCTAGTTGTTGTATGTTCATATGTGCTCTGTTTCATTTTACCCATGCTTTTCTCATCTCACATAATATAGTTAAATAATGGAATGAATGCCTTTATTGTGCAGCAGCCTGACATGGAGAATATCTAAATGGTGTCTTGCTGTGAGGTGGAGATAGTCTGACTAGGATTTGGAGGACTAATGCTACCATACTTGATGGGAACATTGAAAATCCAATTTGGGTGGTAAAGCGAGATGACTTCAGTGGCTTGAATAGTAATAAACCCCATAGGCTCATACATTTGAATACTTAGTTATCAGGGTGTGGTGTTATTAGATAGGATTAGAAGGATTGGGGGTGGGGCCTTGTTGGAGGAAGTGTGTCATTGGGGATCGGGTAGCCCAAGCTATGTCCAGTCTCTCTCTGTCTCTTTCTTGGCAAGGGGATCAGGATGTACCTTTCAGATACTGTTCCAGTGCCATGTGGGCTGCCATACTCCCTGACATGAAAACAATGGGCTAAGCTTCTGAAGCTTTAAGTAAGCTCCCAGTTAAATGCCTTTTTTTTTTTGAAAATAAGAATTTCCTTGTTTTTTAAATAAGAATTTCATTGGTCTTGGTGTCTCTTCACAGCAATAGAACAGGGACTAAAACAGTGGGTAAAGGTACTCTCCAAGTCAAGGACATCAGTTTGATCTCCAGAATCCACCCAATGATGGAAGGAAAGAATTAACTTCTGAAAGTTGTCTTCTGTCCTTTGAACATGTGCTATGTCACATACTCAGATCTAATAATAATAAATTCAATAAACTTAATGTCAAGTTTGTAGAGCAGTTTTGATACATACAGCTCACTAACTGTGGCTGTTATGCAGTGTGGTAGATTTCTATAGCAAATGCCATTAGTCTGACTAAAACTTTCCAGCTTTTGATAAAATTCTCCATTTTTTAACATCCCTCCATCTTTCTTCTCGCCTCAGTGATATTTGTCTTTGAATATGCCAGATATATATGGACACATATGGTGGATAATAGCGGGTTTTCTCATCATAGTGGATGCATACAACTGCACAGAAGATACAGGTGTTAAGTTCTTGACCAAGGTTCCAATCATACATAGGAGAAAAGAAAGTCTCTATAATAGGCAATGCCGGGAGAGCTAGGTGTTTGCATGCAGTTATCCATAACTTGATTCTTATGCCTATCTCTCTTACTCTGTGTAAAATCAATGCATAACTGACCAAAGACTATAATCTGTGTAAGTTCAGAAATTTTGAAACTATCAGAGAAAGTATGGGAAAACAATTTAAACTATGTGCAGAGGCAATGAGTATCTGAGCAGAACTCTACTAACTCAGGAAATAATAGAAAGAATGGAAAATGGGATTGTACCTGCTGAGAGCCTTGCTCTTAAAGGGTCCCATGACCTGGGACTGATATGTGAAGTCGGGAAAATGAAGAAGTCTGACTACTCTTTCCAACAAGTGGCCCTGGATATCCTAAGCTGTTTTTATTTATATAGTATCAATAGTTTGCATGAACAGTTTTACAATCATATCTGTTTCCCTAAATTTCTAATAACAGTTACAATAATTGCCAGCTTATTCTCTTATCCCATTCCCTTTCCATCCCTCAACTTCTCCACTGGTAATCATTACCTACTTGATTCGTAGCTTTAATATTAGAATCATGAGCAGTATAACAAGCAACAAAGGAAGTTTCTAACTAGGCACACCTACAGGTGGAACAGTATGCCCAGTTGGCAGTATTTGTGGTTACAGCAGCATGCACAGTGAAAGAAAGTTTTTGCCTTTAATGGTCAATGTTTACCTCTGGTCAAGTCTAAACTATCACAATCAACTCATCAGCCAAGGCTGAATCAATCCAATCTTAAGTCTATACTACTCTAAGTCCTATAGGGAATATACCAGGTTTTCTCCTGTCATCCTATAAACTGCATAACTTAAAAACGTATTCTTAATAGTTGTCACTGTTTATCTTTGCTCTCATGTCCCCTTCCTTTCAGCTTCCTATGGTATTGGCACAGCTATAGAGAGGAGGGCATTGTGGGTTTCTATAATTTTGCTTCACTCCCTGTTCCTAGACTGCTTCCATTAACTCTTGATATCATCTACTTTTTAACATTTCTCTTAGACGCTTGTGGTTAAAATCATTCTCTCCAGTACAATTATGAAAATTTGCAATATTGTCATGAACTTTTGTGACTCTTTCAGGTCAGTTACAAGGTGCATTGGAAAGGCAACATACTGTTCTTGGGAATCCTGAATTAATAGTCACACCTGAAATAGTCAAAGACTTTAGGGGCTAATTCAGCTCCACTGTATATTTATTTTAATTTTTATTGAGTTCTACATTTTTCTCTGCTCCCCTCCCTTCCTCTCTCCTCCCCTTCAACCCTCGCCCATGATTCCTATGCTCCCAATTTACTCAGGAGAGCTTGTCCTTTTCTACTCTCCATGTAGATTAGGTCTATGGAAGTCTCTCTTAGTGTCCTCATTGTTCCCTAAGTTCCCTGAGATTGTGATTTGCAGGCTGGTTTTCTTTGTTGCACTGTATATTTTTTAACAACAACCACTCTGGCTTACCCAGAGAAGGGTCATCAGGGCTACTGTTTTCCTAATACAGTCACCATTTTATCTATGGCTTTAAGAAAGTGAAACAAGAAGCAGCCAGCAATAATTTGTGTAAGGAAAGCAGGGATAGCAGGTAGCACATATGTTCTTGGGGTCATGCCCAGAATTATATAGCAAGCTACTCATCAGCTTTGCCAAAAATGGGTTAAATTCGCCCAGGCCTTCCATACTATTCTCAGGCCTTATTTCCCGAAAAAAAAAGCACATGGCTCCCAGTAGTACCAATCTAACAAAACTGCACAACGAAATAAATCATCACAAGATTAAAAAGTTTTGAAATAAGGTCAATAACAAGAATATATAAATAATTAAAAAAAAACCTTAAACATGGGAAGACTATGTAATCCATGCAATTAATGAGGAATAAACAGAACAGATACTTACAAATAGAAATATGTTCAACATTTTTGATCACTAGGAAAAACAAATCGAAACTATCCCATTTGTCTTCCCAAAGCCTTCTGTCTCCTCTTCCATGGGGTTCCCTGAACTTTGAGAGGGGAAGTCTTTGTCTGTATGTATAACATCTGGCTTTGGGTCTATGTATTTGTTCTCATCTCCTGCAGAAGGAAGCAACTTTGATGCAGAAGGAAGCAACTCTGATGGTGGCTGAATAAGGCTATGATATATGGATATAGAAGAATATCATTTAGAGTCATTGTTACTTTTTTATTGTCCACTAGTATATGGTTTTAACCTAGGTCTGTGGGATCTCTAGTGTCTGGTTGTTCCAAGAATAGGCTCCAATTTGTGGAGTGAGCCTTAAGTCTAATCAGACCTTGGTTGGCTGCTCTCATGATCTTTGTTCCACCCTTGCCCTACTATATTTTGCAGTCAAGACAGCATTGTAGATCAAAGGTTTTGTGTCTGGATTGGTGTTTTTTTTGGTTGCCTTCAGAGTACCTTCCCATACCAAAGATACTAGAGCATGGGGTTGAAGGTTCTATGTAGGAACCAACTCTTAACTCTCCATGTTCAATGTGTTGTGTGGGTGTTGTCCTCACTAATGCTGCCCTGATATCAGTTTGCAGAGAACAACTCACTGTCTTGGTAACAGCATGGGTTGTTTGGAGATTTCCATGGGACTGTTTTGCCCAAAAACTCAGTACTGTAAACCAGCTCCAATACTGGAAACTTCAATTGGTGATAAGAGATGGCCAGTTGAGACTGTGTCTTTGCAGAGGTTATTTTTAAAATAACTCATTTATTCTGTGACAATTTCATATATGTATATAATACATTCTTAACATGCACATTGCTCCACCATTTTTATTGAAGTTTCATTTATTTATGTTTTGTTAAAGGCTATTTTGTAAAGTTTGTAATCAGTACTGTTCTACAAATTACTTTTTTGTTTTAATATGAGGGTAATATTGATCTTTTAGAATGATTTGAAGTGTAGCTCCTCCTCTTAAGCTTTCTGTTAGAGTCATAGTATTAATGTGATTTATTCCTTAAAAATGTTTTTTTTCCTTTAAGTTATGTTTTGGCAGATACTTAGAAGTGGCAGAGAAACTTTGATATGTGTGGAGTGTCCCCTGGTGGTGAATTCTACTTATTATTTTTCTAATACTAAAAAGAGAATTGGGATAATACTGTTGGCATCAAAATTAAGAAATGAATAAGTCAATAAATCACTGTGTTAGAAAAAATGTATAAGCATTTCTTAATGTAGAAAGCAACATCTCTACGGGGGTATGATTAATGAAATAGTAATGGAATAATGCCAATAACAATTATTTAAATAATGCTAGTAATTAATTAATATCATCTTTAGATGCAGAGATATTTCTGTTATGATAACCAAAACAACTAATATTTGTTTCTGAGATGTAGAGATGCTAGATAGCTCTTTTTCATATTACTGTTGACTGAACCCAGAGACTTAAATACTAAGATAGTAAGATTTTCCAATATGATGGACAGGTCAATAAAACAAGTAATTTACTACCTGGTAAAAAGCACAAAATATATGTGCAAGTTCTGCAGAACTGTCTTTAAAAGGAGTTCAATATTTTTCTTTCCCTCAATCTGCTGATCAAGTTGGATACTCACAATGAAGTTCTAGGTCCAGGTAAAAAGAGAAGTCAAGTTTTAGGATAAAAGATCATTGGTATTTAGATTACATACTTAAAAAACTTGTCTTTGATATCTGTTTGTAGTGTGGGAAGTGTGGGAAGGTGATGAAATATGTTGAAGTATGTTTTGTGTGATTCTGTAAATGAGGAAAATCAGAACAAAATAAGTGAAATTATATTCTGAGGAGAGTGAGACGAAGAACGTGTGAAAGAAGTAGATGACAATGAAACGAAAAAGCATCTAGAGAAAGAAAAGCAACTCAGAAAACTGGGCAGCAGCCACTGTACCAACACCAGCCACTCAGTGGAGTGTAACCTGATGACACAGCATAGGTAAGTGCAGAGAATAAAGTCAGCACCCAGGACAAGAGTGTTTCAGTCTTTGCTGAAGAGAAACTTTTGCAATGTTTGAACCCAGTGTGGGGGATTGGCTTGAGAGTAGATGCTGTTGTATGCCAGGCTACTATTGGAGAAGAAATCCATTGATTTCTTGCAACATCTAGGGATGCTATCTCAGGGGCCCTCTTGAGAAAGTACCTATGGTTTGGGCCTGGGATACTCAGAAGAACAGAAAAACACAGAAATATCAGAATTTAGGGTCCTAGCGGACTCCTTTCTTTAGTGATTTGGTAGGATGTGGTTACAAGAGAGTGATAGCGAGGAAAACGTCCTTCTACTGGTCCACTGATAAGAGTAAGCAGCACAGTCTTGGATGATGGAGAACATGATGGTTACCGATCTTGTGTTTTGTGGTGAAGAGTGAGGTGAAGTCCATTGCCGTCCACTGAGCTGGCAGGATATGAGAATGCCAGTACTGAGGGCAGAGAACTGTTGGTGTCATGGATTCCTTTCACCATAGAATTCAGTTATGAATTCTCTAGAGAATTCTCCCCTGAACCTGAACCCTGTGTTGGGTGGTCTGTGCTGACGTCTCCTGTGTTCTAGGATATGGACAACCATTCTTCTGGAGATGGAGAGGTGGCACAATGGATGGACAATTATATGTACCAGTATCCCTGTCACTTGGAAAAGGTAAAGTACCATCTTTATTAAAGGATCCCAGTCTCCCTTGTATTTCAACCTTTATATAACCAGAAATGTTCATGTCCTAGACATATTTCAAACAGATTGTATTGTTAATATTCTTTAATCAATTATCTGGATGTAACAAAGACCTGCTAAATTATGCTTTCTCCGCTTACTGCACATGCCCATGTTTTTGTTTAGAAAATGCACAAATAACCACTTGGTTAATATTTACTTACTTTTGGTATTCCCCCATCATTTCCTCATTTCCTATTGGAAACTTTCTTACTTTCTTCTCTTGTATTATCTTCACCATCTATCTACTCAGTTCTTCATACTATGGTGTAGTCCCCTCCACCATTTCTCTCTTTACCTGCTGACTCTCACAGGAGAAAATAAGTTGGCAGAGATAAAGTACAGAGATTCCTTAGCTGACGTTATTTGTTAGCTGTAGTTTCTGACATCCTATAGTGACTCGGGAAACATTTGCTGAATTAAACTGTACTCTGAGTACTGATTTGAGACTACAGTGGTGGGAATATATCACAGGAGGACATATCTAGTTTCTTGGTCTCTGTTTTTTACTTGATGTAGATGATTTCAAAATCCTGTTGATTATATGATTGTGTAATTATCTTATAGTAATAACAAACTGTTCTAACATGTTTTTGCTACCTTCCATCTCCGTGTTTGTATGTAGGTGTCTCCCTTTTGTTTCATATATGTTTATACAACATATGTGCTTATAGACACATGTGTACACACAAACATGTGCATATATGTCTGCATACATACATACAAAACCACAGGGAGCAAACATGAGCAGATATGGTTAGACGTATATGTCCTAGAGCAGGTTTCCTATTTTCAAAGATAAGATTCACCAATGTGAGGGATAGGCTAAAAGGATAAGTACAAAATACACTGTTTGTCATCATCAATTATTTGTCAAAATACTTTATTTATTATTAAGTATGGACTTAAATGATTTTTCAGACTCTCCCACTCTGGATATTTTTTTCTAATTTTACATTTATTTTTAGTATATATGCATTTCACTAATTGTAGTATCAAGAAACATTTGCGACTTTTCAGAATTTAATATTACTTATTAAACTGTTGTGGTAGGAAGTCAGCCTTTGGATGGTTCTGCTCAGACTAGAATCCACTTATAAAATCTGTATTGGTAAAAAGACTTTATATAATTTCTAATTAAAAGTTTTATGGTCAACTAGGTAATGAATATTTATTCCCTCTGGATTTTGGTGTGCCTTTCACCTTAGTTTTCCTATTAATTTTTCCATTTCTATGAAGAAATTAATAAGTAGCAAAGCATTAAATTTTACTACCATCTTCAGGGTCCCTGAGACTATAATTCTTTGTTCTTGACATAGTACAGAAACAACTCTCAATAGTGTTTCAAATTTTTCCTTTTGTTATTTTGTATTAAATTATAATTTGCTTGTTTTTCAGCTTCATAGGCTTACTCTTAGAAGAGTAAAGAAATGGAAATTCACAGAAATCAGTGTCATCCCCGGGTGACCCATTAAGCATCTTTCCTCTCATTACTGTGGGAGAGCTGATGTGATTCCAAGAGCTACTCCCATGGCAGACTGATTCCTGGCAGTCAATACTTGGCCTCTGAAGTTCCTTTTGGTCACTGTCCAAGCACAATTAGCACTCTTAATTAGCTGTTTTTATTATGGCAAAACTCTGTGGCACTCTTTACACAGGGGACTGTCACACAGCGACAGAAACTTTGCATGTCGATGTTGTTCTATCTCCCTGAAGATGCCGATGGCCTCCAGTCACAAGAGCAAAATTTCTCTTGTTTACTACGTTCCATTGTCAACACAGAATGTACTGATGGGATTTGTATTTGGCAATGATAATTGAATCCTGGCTTCCAGACAAGGTAGATTGTGGTTTGGATTTATGTATCTCCAGTTTTCTACAAAGTTTTGAATTTAATTTAATTTATATTCATCGAGATTTCAAAAACTAGAATACAGAAAATACAATGGGACACATGATTTTACATAGAGTGAGCATTCTTGCAATCACACTCCAAGTATAGAAACAAAATTTTTCAGCTACCAAAAAATTCTTAAGTGACTCTTGCTCAGCCTGCCTACTGTAAATACTCATCTTTGGATGCACAGATTAGTACAGGTGTCAGCCTCACTAGAAAAGCTTTTCTCAGCAACAGGCAATCATGCTTAATAGAGAAACTCAAAGTATAGAAAGTGTGGAGTTCTCAGCCCTAAATGGATATCTTTATCACCCCAGCCCTGCCTGCAGTCAGGGTACATCGTGAAGAAAGTGGCAGAAAGACAGTGAAACAGATGCTGGGAAGGACTGCTGAGAATCAGTGTCATCTGGACATGAATCATGGCACCTCTTGCTAACTGCATGAATCCACCATGATATAAAGCTAGTCACCTTTAAGCATTGGTGGGCAAGTGGCGCATAAGTCCTCATGCCTAGCTGAGGAGTTATTAGTAGCTGATGGTCACTGTGAGAGGGAGATGTAGCCGCTGCTACTTCAAAGCAANTGAGAGGGAGATGTAGCCGCTGCTACTCCAAAGCAACAACTTGACTCAGGGAATGAAACAAAGGCATGAAGTCCAGAATGGGGCATGTTGCCAGGAGCAACGAGGAGTTGCAGGGGGAGCGCTGGAAGTGTGAATGATCAAAATACATGGTATTCATTATGGAAATGATCAAACATACTTTAAAAAGCAGTAATGAGCTGGCTTACATTAATCATCAGGGAAATGCAAACAGCTAACAACCAGTAGCAACAAATGGAAGAAAATTGGTTTTTGGTATAGAATAGCAGCAAATGATTTATTTGCATTTTACAGTTTTACTGCCCAAGTATGCTTTCCAAAATACGATAATTTATTCTTCTCTAATTTTTCACTTGACATGTTTTTAGATCCCCATTTAATACAGAGCTCCTTCCAAAATTCCACCTTACTTTATTTGTTGAAATTTATTTTTTTGTCATTTGTTTTGCAATTTGAAGTTTTCCAGTTGTGGACTGAGTTAATATTAACATTTATAATCACTTCTGCATTTTATTCAAAGGGAAGATGGATATAGAATTTCAATTAGACACATACTTTATTCTATTTTTGGTAATACACTGGTATGGTGTTCATGAATCAGAAAGCATAATTAATGTGTTTTCTCTTACTGCTAGCAGTTAACTTTAAATATTAGCAAATGTATATATATGCATATATTTATATATATTGCTATATTCCAGAATATATACAATCATGCATATACACATCTACAGATGTAAAACAACAAAATAGGAAGAAAGAGAGAAAGAAAGAGAATAGAACATCAGCAATTCTAATCCAACACATTGCACTTCAAGCCTCCCCATGCTTCATATTTGTTTCTGTGCATTTTTGTAATTATAACCCTCAAGGTAATAGCTGTTAAATAAAACAAAAATGGTCAATTTTGGAAGTCCTCCCTAGAAATGGCTGCATAAACAAGAAAAAGTATTTTTAAAAGATAGCTGCATGGATTTTTGGAAGAAAAATAAATATAAACCATAATAGTTTAAATTCAAAATGAAATAATGTAACAGCAAATAATTAGCAAAAGAAAATCCATTTAGTAACATGAACATGTAAAGCATTTTAAACTATTCATAGAAATAAATAATGTTCTTCGTTTCGAATAAGAAATCTTATTTCTAAATGATTGCTTCAATTGTTCTAGACTCCTGTGATTTCCTACTCTGGATTCCCCAGATGTCATTTCTGTATCAAGCTCAGGTGTGGTCTTGTTTTNTTTTTTTTTTTTTTTTAGTATATCTCTGTATGTCACAGATATAGCTATAGCTTTCACTCAAAAAGTTAATTTAAAGATAAACTACTTGCCAAAGTGTATGTCAGAGGCCATTTTTCTCCTTTAGTATTGACTAAATTTTTTTATTTGAAATATATTTGGCTGGAGTTGTAGGGTTTCTTCCCCTTGTGCATTAGATTTCCCAAGGAGACACTATTAAATGTTTTACAATCCCATCAAATACAGACCAAAGTATGATTTTAACAAAGACCTTCTTAGTGACTGAGTCACGAAGTCTTAGTGAGGTTTATTACAAACAGTCGTGGGGTTACTTAGAGGAGCATGAGTAATCCCCAGATAGCTGTGTAGCCATGAGAAGTGAGAGGAAACGTGGTGGAAGAGAACCTTCATTCATACATTTCTTATTGCAGAGTCACACTTACAAATATTGGAAAATACATGTACAGGGGGGTTCAGTTAGCTTATCAGAGCTTTGAATATTATTGTGTCTCTACATTAATCACTACCCCCTTCAGAAAAAGAAGGTCTCTCACTAAGGTTGAGAATAGTACAGCCCTATGGTTACAAACATGACTGTTTAACAGGAGTTTGACAGTGTGACCATTTTGCAAACTTAAAATCACCCTTTAGAAATTTGCATCTAACTCTTCCATCTACAGGCTTTTAATCAGGCTTATGAGTCTATTCACCAATTATTTCCCATGGAATAGACCTCAAATCCAATAAGAAAGTGATGGGTTACTTCATAAGAGCAATGTCCTTATTGCATCAGTGGGTACATCTTGCTTGGTAGGTCATTCATTGCATGCAGAATCCAGAGATAGATAAGACCCTTGGTATCTTTTTTTTTTCTCCTGTGGCCTACACAGCACCTTTCAATACAATGAATTCATGTCAGATTGTGAAAAAGTATCTCTGTCACTTTGAAATTGATTTTTCTTTGTCTTGAAGCCAAAGTATGCTGTGCCTTCAGCAATAGGGTCATACCAACTAGTTATGGTGGGCAAATAAGAACAATGGAAATGGCCACTGTTATTTTGGAGGTATTTGGAGCTTTACTGACCTATAAATTATAAGGAGGTAACACAGCACAGATTCTTACAAATGTATATGCTAGAGGTCTGTTATGTGTTAATAAGTAGATTAAGTACAAATTCAAGAATTAAACAGTGGATTCACATACACAGTCCTCAGAGAGATTATATTTAAAATTTTTGCAAAATGTTAATAATCACCTGACAAAATTTCAGTACTTGAGACTGAGACAATTTAGAATGTAACATCAGGCATCATTAGTAAACTTTCATTATTATATTATGCTCATTGAATTTTAAAAAAATACAAAGCAAAGTCCGTTGCTGTTGCATGTATGGTTTATTACTTTTATCTCATCTTTTCTTATTTCTTCTTCCTATCTTTATTACTATTTTGGTAGATAGCTGTGATAAAAAAGTAATGATGTTGCCATTTGGTAGGGGTTAAGTTGAAAGTTCAGGGGGTGTGGTAAGATATATAATTGTGTTCAAATGAATTTTACTAAGTTATTATTCACAGAGAAAGTGTATAATGTTGGTAAAAACATTGTTATACTTTATGGAAGACAAAATAGAATACAGAATGGGTTGAATAGCATTCCTGTAAAAGGATCATTCATGTTTCTATTCCTAGTTAATAATTAACAATGGAATGCCGACTGATTAGTAAGAATTAAGTTCTCTGAAATATATTAAACCTATACCTGAATTAGTAGACTGATAAAAAGATTGACTATAAGTAAATTTTCCAATTTTAAACTTATTTTGTGGGATCAGTCTTTATTACTTGAAATATTTAGTAGGTTTCTGTTAGTAATTTCCTTTAGAGTCCATGTAGTTGTTTATAAACCTTTTCATAGCATTTTTCATCTCTTTATTTCTTAATGTATAAATGGCTGGGTTTAGGAGAGGTGTAAATACAGAGTAAAATACAGCAAGAAATTTGTCCAACCAGGTGATATTGAGTGGCCACACATAGATGAAGATGCAGGGTACAAAGAAGATCATCACCACTGTAATGTGGGCACTGCATGTGGACAGAGCCTTAGATGCACCAGCTTTAGAGCTCTGGCGAACAGTGATAAGGATATACGTGTAGGAAAAGAGCAACAGAGCAAAGCAGGTTACACCCACAACCCCACAGTCAGCATTCATTAAAATATCCAGATCATGGGAATCCATGCAGGCTAGCTTGATTATTAATGGCATGTCACAGAAAAAACTGTCAATTTCCTTGGGTCCACAAAAAGGCAGCTCCACAATCACTACAATATGACTCATCGCATGAATAAAGCCAACGGTCCAGGAAGTCAACACCAGCCCAGTGCATCTTCTCAGGTTCATAATGGTAAAGTAGTGGAGTGGTTTACAGATGGCCACATAGCGGTCATAAGCCATCACCACCAACAATACCATCTCTCCTGCAGCAATGCAATGGGCAAAGAAGACCTGGGACATGCATCCTGAAAAGGAAATGGATTTGTTTTCCCTGAGAAAGTCTACAATCATTTTAGGAGTGGTGACTGAGGAAAGCCACATATCGACAAAGGACAGGTTGGATAACAAGAAGTACATCGGAGAATGGAGATGGGGGTCAGTAGTGATTAAAATCATGATGACAATATTTCCGAACACGATGAGCAGGTAAAATAATGAAAACACCACAAATAGTAAGACTTGAAGATTCTGTGAGTGGGCAAGCCCCAAAATCACAAATTCTGACACCACAGACTGATTGCCTCCATCCATTTTGCTCATGTGCCTTTGGAAACAGCCTGTGGGGGAAAGAAAGATAAATTAGAGCAATCTGGAAAGCGGTTTAACAGGTTGAATCTGACATTCACATAGAAGGTTAACATCTATGCCAGAAATGGAAAAGCATACATGTAAAGAAAAGTCTTTGACAGCTTTGAGAAACGTCACTGCCAAGTGATGCCAAGTGAAAGGTAACGAGCCAAGAGCAGCTCTCCAAGAAGAGAAGCATGGAGTTAGCCACCTACTCTATCAGGAAATTCCTCTTACAGGAGAGCAGTGAGGAAGCAGGACAGCAATGTGAAAACTTAAAAATGTGTGTGATTTCACCTGGAATGGGTTTCTGTTCATTAGTAATAATTTGTCTGAATGTGTCACCAGCAAGCACAACACTTTATAGTAGGAATGAGGTTTATTCTTTGGATCTGATAGGAATTACATTGCAATTCAGTACAAAAGTTCTTCCTATTCATTGCAACATGTATAGTGAATCAGTTGATCACCAGTAGAGTCATTCTTGTGGCATCATTGAATCAATGTATTTGTTTAAAGATATAAAGTTCCAATCTTGTTGGAGGTAAGCTGTACAGAATACCATACAAGAAACACATGGTTTGAGACTGAGATGTAAAATCTAGAATAGCAATATTTTGCTAACAAAAAATTATCAGTATATATTTGTTCAGCGAAGCTGATTATCAAACAACTGTTGTAAATTCATTTAGAAGTGGTAGTCAAAAACAAGGCAACTCATATCAAACCAGAACTCAGAAAGTCATTTATTTTACTTCTAGCAGTCCAAAATACTGATCTTGAATTCTACCAACTATTCTTTAGAAACCTTAGACTGAAATATTATAGTTTCCTGACATGAGCAAAGTATAATCTATCATCTGTTTTCTCATTTATGTCACTTACCTATTGATTATCTGTATTGTTTGAGAAGAAAATAAATTACATAAGCTTAGAAGCAAAGGATGACTTTAATTGTTAAACTTGAATGAATGCAATGTTGAACATTGATGAAAAGAACATTCTAAAGACATTAATGGTAGCACACCTATTTACTATAGAAGCATGATAGTAGCCAAGAGTCTTGTATGCTAGAAATAAATGTACATACTTTTAGAGATTACCAAATTCTGTAGGGAAATTACACTAATATTATGCTCAACAGGTCTGTGAACCTCAAAAAATTTTATAATCTGAATTCTAACTCTATATTAGTTTTTTTGTCATCTTGAAAATTTCCAGGATAGCTTTTATAAACCAATCCTGTTTCTTCTAGTGCAACTTACTTAGATGATAAAAATTAAGTATTTCATGTGTTTAAGAAATGTAGTAATTTTCTCCAAGATGAACATACACATTTTTAGGAAACAATTGTCCATTGAAAACATGACTATTTTAGAATTAAGTTTTATTTTATTATTATTCATAATCATGATCATATTCATTTATTAATAGTAACCCATGTTTAGAACAGTTTCTAGATTAAGCATAGATTTTTAAATAAGATCTGAGTTATATCTATCTAGCAGTTAACAATATGTATGCCTTTGTCTTAGACATATTTGTTTCCATTTCTTTACCTATTACAAATTAACATACTTAAGTTAGTACTGTATGGGAAGGTGTAAAACAACACACAGGAGAAATTAACAAGGTTTTTCTAGTATTTGTAGTAAAATGAACCATAGGAATTGTCTCCTGTATACTTTTATGTACATCTTAATATAAAATTATTTGTATTGTTTTATGCAAGGATTTTATTGTTTAGCTCACCATTTTAAGATTGTTTGTATGTAAATATACCAAATTACTTTTCTTTAAAATACTTGATACTTATATTTCCTACAAGTTGACATATGACTATTCAGCAACTATGGCATCTGCAGATGCAAAGGATATATTAGTCAGGCTGCCTGTTTTTTAGAAATCTAACAAACATTTCATGTTTCCATTTCTTTCTCAAAAGTGTTGTATTTTAGAGGGCCTAGATTCAGTAGAATGTTCTATTACTTCATCTAGAATTCTTGCCCTTAATTTGGTGGCTATTATAGAATGTACCAAATTTCAGCATTTAGATGAATAATATTAAAATATTAATGAAAGGAATCACATAAAATTATTTTTAGGAGCATTTAAGATAAGTATTTATTCTGTTCTCTGATCGAAGATCTTTTTCCATATTGGTAGTTTTATATCAAAGTTCTAAACTCTGTAATAGTGTCAATATTTGTATTTTTGTAAGCATTTGTGTATATAGTCAGAATTATACACTTTAATAGATACTAGGTGGTAGATTCTGAAGGCCTAGAATTGTACTGTAGTTGTTCCTAATGTTTAGTTTGCTGGCAGATTGCCTGATATTATTTCTGAAATGAACAAGAGTTATGCCTCCACTCACTTGACTTGCTATTATATTACTCCTGTTTCTAAGCAGAAAATTACCTTATCTACTGTGCACCTTATGATTAAACACCATTACTCCTGATTAAAACATGAATTCTTGTATAATGTTAGCTGGATACTGCTCATACTTATGACTGCATAAGAAATATTTATCTTCTGACATAGTAACACACTGAGGGTGTGCCTTTTGGTAATGTGTGCATAGATGTTAATCCGCAGAAAATTCTAGTGGTTTAAAAGACAGTGAAACCATTTAACTGACTTCTAAAAATGACAGAAGATAAAGAAAAATATTATTAACATCTATATATGACAAAATTGGTGGAGGAAATACTTAGGAATCCTTAAAAATGATCTTAAAATAGAATGTCAGAGAGGTGAGATGATTTACCAAGCTTGTATTTTTCTCTTAGATCATATTTTCCTCCATCTGAGGTATGCTTGTGAAGACATCCATTTCATGTAGTTGCAATCTCTTGGAAGCAAAACTAAGCCTGACCTATATTCCCTTCCTGAAATTGTCCCATGGGTAAATTGACTTATTCTGTGTTCTGAATAAAATGAGAACCTGAAAGTAATTATCTTGGACATCTCTCAGGGAATTTTCTGTTAAGAGCAATACCAAGTGCTACTTCTCTATAAAACTGTAGAGACATTCTTATTAGTCATCCCAGAATTGACAACATTAGTTCATTTTTTTTACAAAATTATTCATTTGACCAATAAGAACCAATGAGACATTTTCAGCTATCCCGATATGTTACTATGTCTATAACGTCTAAGTGAATAAAATTGTTTTATGGTGACAAGAGACCATTATTGAACAGTGTTGAGACATGACCAGAATGAAACCCATGCTGCGAATGTATTTCCTTAGTGCTGATAAGGTGGTGTCGAATCTGATATGTGACTCTACATGACAGCAGCAGATAACAATTGGGTGTCAAGTTATTAAAACACCATTAGTTAAACTTTTCATTATTTTGAAGACTTTATGATGTGTGTTTGTACTTGTGAGTTCTGGTATGTTATGGGGATTAGAACAACTTTGTGGAGTTGGAATTCTCCTTCCACTTTTCAAGTGTTCTGGGACTGAACTTGCATTCTCACACTCGCATAGCAAGGCTTCTTATGTTATCAGCTATTTGCCCAATATTTTTTCCATCATGTTTTAAGAAAAAAGAGACATAGATGTACAAACCAAATACTTTTGTTTGATTTTACATCTAAAAACTGCTATAATAATACAATAAATAACAAGTGACATTTAAATGTATAATTTAAAAAGTGTTGATTTACACCATCAATCATGAAGAAGTCATCACATATAAATTTTAAATCTCTGAATACAAAAGATTAGAAATGATGCTAGAAAATGGAAAGACAACCCATGCCAATGGGTTTGTAGAATTAATATTGTGAAAATGATAATTCTATCAAAATCTATGTAAGATTAAATACAATCCCAAAAGCAATTTCAATCTTACTTGTCACACACATAGAAAGAAAAACTATCCTAAAATTAATTTGAAGCCACAAAAGACCCTAGATAGGTCAAGTAAAACCAATGTTTCGAGGGGTTATCATTACAGATCTCAAGATAAACTATAGATTCATAGTAATAATAACAACATCGTATTGGCACAGAAACAACAGTAGAGCAATGGCACAAAATAAAGACCAAACATACGTACTTATCACTATAGTCATCTAATAGTTGATGATTATGACAAAATCACACATTTGAAAAAAGACAGAATCTTTAAGAAGCTGTCACAAGAAAAAGGACATTGACATGTAGAAGATTGAAGTTAGATCCCTATCTATCACTTTGTACAACAACAAACTGTAAACTGCTGAAACCTAAATATGAAAATCATATGCTGAAACTGTTAGAAGAAAACAAGACAATGCCCTACATGATAAAGTTGAAGGAAGGAACTTTGTCAATAGTATTTGATCAACCCAGAATCAAGGCTTAAATTGTAAAACAAAGTGCTACACATCTAAAGGAAAAAATCAACTGAATGAAGAGAAAGCATAGAGAACGTGTGGTGGAGCATTAATATCTAGAGAGAACAAAGACCTCCAAAACACAAAGATTCATAGGGAGGTGGGCTTTGATTGGAACTGGAGGAGGAAGGTGAACAGAAAAAATAGTAAATGGAAGAAAAATAAATAACATTAAAGATATTTTAAAAATCCATAGGAAACATTTCTTTATTTTTGTGTAAACTTTCATGTTTCATTGTTTTATACCCTAAATGAACTTTTGCTACTTGGGTTGACAAATATTCCCCACAAGAGCCACAGATCATTTTAAAAGAATCAAAAAACCCATGAGATAGCTCTTTTTCAAGTTGTTAGTCAGGAAAGTATAAGAGACTTCTAAAACTAAAATGCTATTTTTAATGTCTTTGGTTGCCTCAGACAGATTGAAGGTAAGCCTCTTTTGATGTATCTCAGGTATATAACTCGAAATTTTTTTTCAAATTTTATATAGTTTTATTTTATGTGCGTTGATGTTTTGCCTGCATGTTTGTCTGTGTAAGGGTATTGGGACCCCTGGAACTGGAGTCACAGACAGTTGTGGGTGCTGGGAATTGAACCAGGGTCTTCTGGAAGAACAGCCAGTGTTCTTAACCACTGAGCCAATTCTTCAGTTTCCGGACTCAAAATATTTGAGTTATTCTGACCTGATAGCTTCTTTCTTGAGAACTAGCTATCATAATATTAGACAATGTTATGCAAGCTTCCAATGGAGGGAAGCAATGCCAATATAGCTATCTTGCTATGATGTCTATGAGCACGTTTGCAAGTTACTCTGAAAAAGATCAACAGTGGCACACATATCTTGGTGGTAACCAATAGTTTTCTGATTGTACTCAAGTTTCCCTCAGTGTAAGCATTGATAAACATGTTTTACTTGCAGTCTAGACAACTGCCTGTGTCTATGAGGACATGAATCTTATTCAGAAACATAGTACCATCACATTACAAAACAGTTAAATTCTAGTTGTATATTAAATATTTATACTTATAATCCAAAATAACTGTGGATATCACATCTCATCAGGAAAACTTTATTCTTTGCAGCAGATGGAGATCATCACAGAAAATCCTAGCTAGTCAAATTGCAGAGAACAAGTGATGATGGGGTTGTTGTCTGAGGTTTCTGTCCCATCAGGTGCCACATCTGTTTAGTCTCAAATAAATATACAGAGGCCTACATTAATTATAAACTGATTGGCCTGAGAGCTCAGGCTTCTTATTAACTCTTATAACTTTAATTAGTCCATAATTCTTATCTGTGTTAGCTGCATGACTTGTCTCCTGTTGTTGTCTAGAGTTAGGGTGATCTCATCCTCTTGGCATAATTTTTTTTGTAAACTGTGTGAAGATGGTCTCTGCTTTACCTCATCTGCCTGAGGCACCTTCTGGTTGGTTCAATAAAGAACTGGATGATCAATAGCTAGACAAGGAGAATATAGGCAGACCTTAGGGGGAGAGATAGGAACTCTGAGAAAGAATCTGAGGTGGAAGATTATCCAGCTAGATGGGAAGAAGTTGGATTGTTGGTACTGAAGAGAGGTAACAAGCTGTGTGGCAGAACACAGATTAATATCAACCTGTTAATTTAAGTTATTAGAGATAGTTGGGAACAAGTTAAAGCTAGAGCCAAGATTTCATAATTAATAAAAAGTCTCCATAACATTATTCAGGAGCTGACAGTCCAAAGAAAGTCTGACTACATTCCACCCTCAATGTGTGCCCACCTGAAGCTTGCTGGGCTCTACCTTTGTGTTTGTAGATGTTGGGAAACACCACTGCCTAATAGGATAAGCAGCACAGTCTGCAATCTTGGAGACTTCATGTTGGAGGATGGCCAGTTGGTGTACTGAGGGCTGGCCCTATTCAGTAATGGCATGATTCTCTGGGAGCCCCAGGCCACTGCACACCACCCTGTTCTTGGTTCCAGAGTCCAGGGCACAACTGTTGTGCTGATAGACTGTGAGCAGCACTGCTGTTTGGTGCTTTTCATCTCCCAGCAGGGAAAGCAGCACAGGCCATAGCTGAGGTAGCTCCATGCTAGGAGTGGCTTGGTGGGTCTAGGACCTGTTATCTGTGGGAGTTCCAGGCTGTCACACATCTCTGTGCCATCGGCTCTGGGAGCCCCACAGCTCATCAGGTAGGAATTTTGTGCTTGCACTCTGCAGGTTGAGATGTAGCAGTGAAGATTCATCATTCTTCCCTGTGTTCTGCCATCTTTCTTTCCAATTTTGTTATTTCACCTTTTAAAAGCGTCTTCCCATGAGACTTGACTTTTTAAATTTTTCTGGAGCTATTAAGTACTTTATAGATTCCCTTTCTGGCCATGTGACTTTTCAAAGACTCCATGGGTCTCTTAGACTCCAGTGACTGCTACTATCTTTGTTTTCTTCGTTGTATCTTAATTAAAATAAAATTTTTAAGAAAAAATATGCATGGATGATTCAGCATACAAAAACCAGTTAATGTAATCCATTATATAAAAATACTTATTAGATGCTGAAAATGCCTTTGACAAAATTCAATGCCCTTTAATAATAAAAGTACTAGAGAGATTAGAAATATAAGGAACATAATGAGCATAATAAAGGCATTTTATAGTATGCCTATAGTCATCATCAAATTAAAAGGAAACACAAATCAATCCCACTAAAATCATGAACAAGACAAGACTGTCCACTCTCTCCATATATATTCAATATAGTGCTTAAAGTTCTATCTAGAGCAACAAGACAACATAAGGAGGTCAAGGAAATACAAATTAGAAAGGAAGAAGTCAAACTTTCAATTTTTGCAGATGATATGATAGTATACATATGTGATGACAAATATTCTACCAGGATATTCCTACAGTTGATAAGCACCTTCTTGAAGTGGCTGGATACAAGAATCACTAAAAAAAAATTAATGGTCCTCCTATATTCATATGGTAAATGAGCTAAGAAAAAAATCAAGGAAACAATACCATTCACAATAGTCATGAGTAATATAAAATATCTGGGATATATTCAACAAAACCAGTGAAAGACATGTATGAAAGAACTTTAAATCTGAAAAAAATTGAAGAAGATATCAGAAAATGGTAAATCTCCCTTGCTCATGAATTGGTAGGATTAACATAGTAAAAATGGCCATTTTACCAAACCAATCTACATATTAAATGCAATCTCGATAAAAATCACAGAACAACTCTTCACAAACTTTGCATGAACAATATTCAACTTCACCTGGAAAGACAAAAAGCAAACAAAAAACCCCCAAATCCCCAGAAACATAATAGTTAAAACAATCCTGTGTAATAAAAGAATATCTGGAACTATTACCATCCCTTATTAAAATCTGTACTACAGAGCTAAAAAGTAATAAAAACTGCATAGCATTGACATAACAACAAACATGTTGATCAGTGGAATAAGACTGATATAATACAAATATATAAATACACACATCTATGGACACCTGATTTTTGATTTAAAAAAACATAAGTATATAATGGAAAAAGGAAATCAAAATATGGTACCAGTCTAACTGGATGTCTTCATGTAGATGAATATAGATAGTTCCATATTTATCAACCTGCATAAAACTAAAGTCCAAGTGGACCAAAACTTTCAACATAAAATCAGATACACTGAGCCTGATAGAAGAGAAAATGTGTAATAGTTGTAAATACATTGGTACAGGAGACAATTTATTGAACAAAACGCCAATAGTACAAACTACAAACACTAAGAACAACAACTAATAAATGAGACCTCAGGAAACTAAAATACTTTTGTAAGGCAAAGAACACAGTCAATAGAATAAAACCGCATCCTATAGAATGGAAAGGGATTTTTACCAAGTCCACATCTGACAGAGGGCTAAGATCTAAAGTACGGAAAGAACTCAAGAAATTAGACATCAACAAACTGAATAATCCAGTTAAAAAGCAGGCTACAGATCTAAACAGAGAATTCTCAGTAGAGGAATCTTATATGGCTAAAAAACACTTAAAGAAATATTCACCATCCTGTTAAAATGGCTAAGATCAATAGTACAGTTCATGCTGGAGAGGGTACGGAGCAAAAGGAATACACTCCCATTGTTGATGGGAGTGGAAAATTGTACAGCCAGTATGGAAGTCAATATGATGGTTCCTCAGAATACTTGCAATCAATTTATCTCAAGACCCAGCTAATCCCTCTTGGGCACATACCCAAAGAACACTCCATCCTATGACAATGACACTTGCTCAACTTTATTTATGTAGGCTTTAATCATAACACCCAGAAATTGGAAATAACATAGATGTCTCTCAACCAAAGAATGGATAAGAAAATGTCGCACATTTATATAAAGAATAATAAAAAATAGCACCATGAAATTTGCAGGCAAATGGATGTAGATAGAAAAATCATCCTGAGTGAGGTAACCCAGACCAAGATAGACAAACACTGTATGTGATCCCTTATAAATGGATATTACCTCTTATGTAATGATAATCACCCTGCAATCTACAGACCTAGAGAGGCTAAGATATAAAGAGAGATCAAGGGAGGTCTCATGCATCTCCCTGGGAAAGGGAAATGGAATAGATTTCATGGATTAGGTGGTGGGAGGGGAGGGACAGAGGAAGAGGGAATGTGGGTAAGGTGACTGGAATTGGTAGGCATTTTGGAGGCAATATAAAAATCTAGTGCAGTGGAAATTCCCTAGAATCTATGAGGGCTACCCAAGTTAGTAAGGATTTCTAGTAATGACAGATACAGAGCCTGACAATGCCATCTTCTGTATCCAGGCAAATCTTCCAGTGGTGGAGCTGTCACATCAATACAGCCACAAAACTATCTACCTATAATTGTCTTTCCTGCAAGATGTGCTGGGGGTAAACGTGGCACAGAAATATGGGAATGGCCAATCAATGATGGGTCTAACTTGAGGCCCATGTTACATTAGGGAGCCCATTCTTGACACTGCCTGGATGGCCAGGAACTGGAGACTGGATATTCCAGAGATCTAGGATAGAACCACTGGGGAAAAGAAAGTCAATATAATGACTCTTAATGATATCCTGATATACTCATAAAATGCTGCGTAGTTCAGTTGTCATCAGAGAGGTTTCATCCAGCAACTGATGGGAGAAGATGCACAGACTCACAGCTGAATATTGGGGAAAGTTCAGGGAATCAGGCAGAAGATGGGGTGAGAGGATTATAGGAACCAAAGGTTTTGAGGATCCCAGAAGAACAAGGCCTACAGAATCAAGTAGGCAGGGTTCATAGGGGCTCACAGAAACTGATGCAGCAATCACAGAACCTGCATAGGTCGGCTCCAGGTCCTCTGCCTACATGTTATTGTTGTGTAGCCTGGTGTTCTTGGAGGACTCCTAACAGTGGGAGTGGGGTGTCTCCACCTATTTTTGCTTGCTCTTAGGATCCTTGTCTTTCTACTGGGTTGTCTCATCCATATTTGAGTTGCTAGTTATATTGTAACTTGTGCACTGTTTGATTGATATAGCTCGGAGGCCTGCTCTTTCCTGAAAGGAATGGAGAGGCAGAGGATTTGGGTGGGGAGAGAAGTAGTGGTACTGAGAGAAGTGCAGAAAGGAGAAACTGTGGTTGGGATGTATTGTATAAGAGAAGGAAAAAAATCAGTTGGCACATTGTTGAATACCAATAAAAGTATGCAAAGTGGAGGTTAAAAAATAGGAAAACAAAAAAGATAAAAACAAACAAAAAGACTCCAAGAAATCTATTAAAATATGAGCCATGATTCTGAAAATAATCCTTAGAAGAAGTAAGACTGGCTAAGAAATACCTTAAAAATGTTCATCATCCTCAGAAATCAGGGAAACTCAAATCAAAACAGCTTTGAAATTTTATCCTTCAATAGGAAAGATCCTCTCAAGGCCAAGATTAACAATATAAGTGATAACAAAGTCTGGTGTGGTTGTGGGGAAAGTGGAAACCTCTAGAAATCAGTGGAGAATTTTTAAAAGATAAAAAATCAAACTGCTATAGGATCATGCTATACTACTTGTTTTAGTCAGTATTCTATTTCTGTGAACAGACGCCATGACCATAGCAACTCTTGCAAAAGAAAGCATTCAATTGGGCTTGCTTACAGCTTCAAAGATTGGGTCCATTATTTTTGTGGTCAAAAGCATGGCATCATGCACGCAGACATGGGCTGAAGAAATCTACATCCCGATTAGTTTCCAAAAGTTTGTAAGGTTTTTGTTGTTTCTGCTGTTGATATCCAGCTTTAATCAATGGTATTCTGAAAAAATACGGGGAGTTATTTCATATTTCTTGTATTTGTTGGGACTTATTTTGTAATATAGTCACTTTGGGAGAAAATTCCATTAGGTGGAGAGAGGTTTATTCTTTTGTATTTAGATGAAATATTTTGTAAATGTGTTAAGACCATTTAGTTTACAACTTCAGTTAGCTCCAGCATTTATGTTTACTTTTTGTTTATATGAGCTATCTATTGGTGAGTGTGGGGTATCCAAGTCTCCCACTATCAATGTGTCAAGGTTAATATATGATTTAAGCTATAGTAGTGTTTCTTTTTACAAATGTTGGTGTCCCTGTTTTGGGGGCTTAGATGTTAATAATTGAAATGCCCTTCTTGTGGATTTTTCTTTTGATGAGTATCTAGTGTACTTTCCTATTTCTTCTGATTAGTTTTGGTTTATAATTTCTAAGAGATTAAAATGGCTACATCAGCTTGCTTCTTAGGTCTACACAGCTTTTTCCAAACCTTTAACTCTGAGATAATGTCCATTTTTGATGTTGAAGTGTTTCTTGAATAGGTCTGCTTTTAATACCATTCTGTTAGCCTGTGTCATTTTATTGGGAGATTGAGACCTTTTATATTGAGAGATATCAATGAATAATTATTGCTGGTTCCTGTTATTTTATTAGTGTAGTGGTGGTGGTGGTGATCTGTGTTTCAGTGTGTATGTGTGTGTATACTTCTCTTATTTTGATTTTTTTGTTCTGAAGCTATTTATTCCTGTGTTTTCATGGTTGTAGTTAAACCTATTTAGGTTGGAGTTTTCCTTCTAGTACCTTGTGTAGGGCTGAATTCTAGATAGATAGATATTATTTATGGTTGGATTTGTTAATAATAAAGAAGATTATTTGGCCAATAGCCAGGCAGAATAGATCCATGTTGGAAATCCAAGAAAGATAAAGGTAAAAAAGAAGGCAGAGTCTAGGAGACGCCAGCAGTGACACAGAGAAGCAGGATGTGATATAACACTATGGCTACAAGAAAATACATAGATTAATAGAAATGGGTTAATTTAAGATTTAAAAGCTAGTTAGTAATAAATATGAGCTATTGGCCAAACAGTTTGTAAGTAATATTAAGCCTCAGAGTGGATATTCAGCAACTGGCAGGCAGGAGAGAAACCTCCAGTGACAGGCATCTCCTTCTTTAGATTAGGGAAATTTTCTTCTATGATTGTTGAAAATATTTTTTTATGGCTTTTGAGCTGGGATTCTTCTCTTTCCTCTATTCCTATTATTCTTATATTTGGTCTTTTCATAGTGACCCAGACTTTCTGGATGGTTTGCATTTGGAACATTTTAGATTTAACATTTTATTTAACTTGTCTTCAACACCTGAGATCCTTTCCTTTTTTCATCTCATGTATTCTGTAGTTAAAGTTACCTCTGTAGTTCCCGCCCAAATTCCTAAGTTTTTCATATTCAGCATTTCCTCAGTCTTGGTTTTCTTTATTGTTTCTATTTCTATTTTAAAGTCTTGAAAAATTTTGTTTGTTTTCTTCCTCTCTTTGTTGTTTTCCTGGATCACTTTAAGGAATTCATTCATTTCCTCCCTAAGGACCTCTATCATCTTAACATTGGTTATATTAATAGTCTTTTTCTTGTGCCTGGACCATGTTGGAATATTCAGGGCTTAATGTGGTATGGTTGCTGAGGCATATTGCCCTCACTGTTATTGTGTTTTTATGCTGGCATCTAGACATCTGGGTTTGTGAGGATTACAGGTCTAGCTGATTTCTGGTTTTGTCTTTATTGTGTGGGGGGGTTTGCTTCATTCTTTTATTTTTGGTTCCTCTTTAGATTTTAGGTGAGGGTAATGGTTGTGTGTTGCCTGGTAGGAGATTTTTCTTTGGACTTGATATGTGTGGTTACTTGGGGTTTCCAGGTAAAATGTGTTTCTCTGGTTTATTGGGAACTGAAACAGGAATGGACATAAACTAAGAATTTGAAGATGTTCACAGGAGGGAGGAGAACAGAGTGTTCAACCAGGCTGTTCGTATTTAGTTGCCTTGAAATGGTGGTTGGCAATAAAGAGAGGTTACCCCAAAATGTCTTCAATAGCGTTGGTGATGAGACTTGAGAATTGGATTGATTTTCCTGGCCTGCTTGCCTGGTGTGTTCAGAGGAATTGCCTGCTGGTATTGGATGCTGGAATCATGGGAGGCGTTTGGAATGGAAGGTTGGAGGAGATCTTTGTAGTCCATTTGGGATGGGGTCAGTGGGGAAAGGGAGACTGAAGCAGGTGTTTTGCTACAAAGCTTGGGGTGAGACTAGGAATATTGGGATTGGAGGAGCAAAAGGATAGGTGAAGATATGCTGTCAACCTACATGTTTCCCTGTCAGGATTGGCCATTGGGTTAGCAGGGATGCCTGATTGAGTCGGGGGCTGGGATAAAGCAATGGGCTGAGGAATGAGGTTAGGAGGGGATGTTCTGTGGTATCCGCAGGACATGCTATCACAGGGCAGGGAAGGAAGGTTCCATCAAATGTTCTTTTTCAGATCTGGGGATGGGACTGGGGGATTGGATTTGGAGGAAAGGACATGGAGGTAAAGGTAGTTGGCTTACCTGTTTTACTGGCCTGCTGAGCTGATGTGTTACTAGGCAATGCCTGCTGCTGTTGGAAGCTGGAATAATGGGGTGGGTTGGGTGCAGGAAGGTTGGAGAAGGTCTTTGTGATTGCTGAGGATGGAGTCAGTAGGACCGGGAGAATGAAGCAGGTGTTCAGCTACAGAGCTGGTGATGAGACCATGGAGCAATGGTGGAAGGGATTAAGACTGGAGGCACAGGAGAAGAGATGAAGTTCTGAAGACATATTCCTTGTTTCCCTGGTAGTATTGGCTTTTGGGTTAGAAGGGGAAACAAGCTACTCTTAAGGACAGACATACCCTTAGTAAATGGCCAATGGAAAGCAAACTCAAAAGCATCTTTGGAGGTTTCCTGTCTCATAATGTCATATCATGGATAAAAAATTATTATTTTTGCTTCATTTTATTTTACTTATGTTTTAACTTACAGATTTTGTTTATATACTTCTTCCAGTTTTGTGGTTTTATGGGATCCCCAAGTGAGTGAGTAAGCCAGTCTCTGCAACTGGATCTATTTCTTGAGCTCTTTTTCTCCTGTTTGTTTTGTCTTATTTCTATTTGTTTGTTTTTGGTTTATTATTATTATTGCCTAGATGCCACTGTTTCCTAAGGAGAGACAGGAGGCAGACCCAGATGGGAGGGAGTTTTGGAAGAACTGGCAGGAGTAGAGGAAGGGGAAAATGAAATCAGAATGAAAACCAAACTCCAGTTTAAATAAAAGCTAAGACAACAAAGCACAAGAAGAACAAAAGAAGCATGGAGTCCATCTTTTGCTTGCGACTGCTCCTGAGACTAAGGCATGCCCTTGGGTGTGGTTCACACCCCATGTCACCCATTTCTCAAGGGGGTCAACAGCAACAACTCCGTGACTAGGGGTTGCATTTTGTGCTTACTTTTCCTTCACTGCTTTGACTTTGTTTGGCTTAAGTTTCCACAGATCTTGTGATGCTGCTATAGCTTCTGTGTTTTGTACATGGCTTGCATGGCTTGAGTCTGGAAAACATCTCTTTCTTGAAGCCATGCACTATTTCTGGCTCTTACAATCTCTCCACTTTCTCTTCAGCATAACTACTTGAGCACTGGGAGGAGGGGTAGGATGACATCATTTCATTTGGGGTTGAGTGCTCCAAAGTCTCTCACTCTCTGCACATTGCCCACATGTGAGTTTCTGCATCAATTACCATTCCCTGCAAGAAAAAACCTTCTGTGATAAGGGATGAGGCATGCACTGATTTATGCTACAGATTATGTTATTAGGAGTCATTTTATCATTATGTTTATTTAGTACAACAATAGTAACAGGTTTTCTCTAAGCCTACGACCTATTTAGTGTCAGATTCTAGGCCACATTTATACTGTCAGGTATGAGATCCACTTGAATTTTTAAAATTAAATTTTTCCTAAATTTTATACATTAAACATTTTTTACATCATTTTCACCTTTCCCTGCAACCTCGTGACTGCTCTTCTTCCTCTCGTCTCTGTCTCTCCTCAGTCCCCCACCCTGACTGCACTGAGATACATGTAAGCAAATTTCAAAGATATATTATTAAGGATTAACATTTTGGTGAACATTAGTGTTAACTGTTTTTGATAAACCTGGGAGACTTCAGAATTGCATCCATTTGGTCCTTTGCCATTATTGGGTTAAATTTTATTACTGACTCAAATTTATATCTCATGATTGATAAAGTTATTTTTAAAGATCTTCCTGAATTAATTTAAGTTGGACACAGTTGATAGGTTTACTTACTAAAACTATTCTAACTTATTAGGGTGTATGTTTCCAAAATATCTTCTAGTGATCCTCTGGAATTCAGTGATTGCATTATAATAACACTTTTATTTTTCTAATTTTATTAATTTATCTATTATATGTTTTTGGTAATGTTTTATGAAAATTTTATCCTTCCATTAAACAATCTTCAATAAAGAAATTTTAAAAAAAGAAAAAAGTGTCTTTGGGGCCATAGATCCCCCAGCTCAACCTGTTTGGGCTATGGGACAGGGAGGTGAGTTCAACCAGGCAGGAGTTCCTTTGTTTCAATAGCAGCAAGGTAAACCCTTTGTCTGTGAGGTACCCTGGCCAGCAAGGGGCCCTGATCCTGTACCAGAACATCCATCGGAGGGGTGAGTGCATTCCTGACCCATGGAAAAGGGACACAGACATCCCCCAAGCCCCTAAATTCCCTGATCATTCTGCAGGGGCTCGTAATCCCGGCTACTGTCCCTAGCTTCCTACCCCATCCCAGCTTGCATTCAGGCACCTCCTCCCTTCCCTTCTTCGGGGTCATAGATCCCCCAGCTCAATCTGTTTGGGTGCTGGGACCTGGAAGTGAGTACAAGCAGGTGGGAGTTCCTTTGTTTCAATAGCCTGCCCGCAGCAAGGTAGGCCCTTTGTCTGCGAGGTTCCCTGGCCAGCAAAGGGCCCTAATCCTGTACCAGAAAATCCATCGGAGGGGTAAGTTCGTTCCTGACCTGTGGAAACGGAGCACAGATATCCCTCAAGACCCTAAACTTCCTGCTCATCCTGCAAGGGCCTCCTAACCCCGGTAGCTGCCCCTAGTTTCCTACCACATCCCAGATTGCATTCAAGCACCTCCTCCCTTCCCTTCTTCGGGGCCATAGATCCCCCAGCTCAACGTGTTTGGGCACTGGGACCTGGAAGTGAGTACAACCAGCCTGGATTTCCTCTGTTTCAAAAGCCTGCCAGCAGCAAGGTATGCCAGATGTCTGCTTTGTTTGTGAGGGCCCTGGCAAGAAAGGGCCCCTGATCCTATACCAGAAGATCCATTGGAGAAGTCCCTGAACAGCAAAGGGCCCTGATCCTGTAACAGAAGATCCATCAGAGAGCATTTGTAGGCAGAGATGGGCAGGCGCCA